>JAQZBX010106315.1:0-10760 GCA_029593785.1 Cabassous unicinctus
ATGGTAAACGGGGGCTCTATCCATTGAGCCACACCCGCTTCCCCACACATACTTCTAACAAGCTAGGGCATATGGTTTTCCAGCACATGGAAAGGAAAATAGAAGCAGCAAATTAGAAGGGAAGAAGTAGCTAGCACAAACATCGTATGGACAGCACAATGTAATTGGCGGCAAGCCCAGAAAAAAATGAAAACTACAAAAAATAGGCAAAAGACCATGATTACAATTGGTAAAGGCATTTATTCACTCATCATATTGGTAAAGAGCTTTTAGAAACACTAATACATGCAAACATGTATTTATCCCCTATGGTAGTAAGAACAGTCACAGGCTCACGGGTATTCACCATATGTATTTGAAACGAATGCTTAAGTGAGTAAAGATACATTCTGGGGCCATATTACCAGAGTTGTCCCAGAGATACTGCCATAGAGGAAAATAATTTATGCTCATGATCTATTTTTAAAATAGTAAAGAGAAGAAAATATTTGACCTCAAAGAGCAAGACAAGAACACAAATACTCTAGAAATGTTCACAGCCTCTATATAACAAAATAAGTAGCCCGCCTAGTATGTTGTTTCCCCTTGTAGAGCCACCCTATTCATAGCTAAAAGTTGCTTATAGGAAAAACTTTTTGAATGAATTTTTGTTTTCTTTTCCAAAACAGTCAATATTTTAAAAACTGTATAAATGGGAACTAAATTAACAGAAGAGAGTTGAGGCAGAGGGATCCATATTTTAAGGCCCTATGACTCAGGATATATAGTATGAGAAAACAGAAAGACCCGTACGGTTTCCATGGCATTGGTCATCAAAGCCTGGGCAACCGTCCATGGTGAATTGGCAGTAACTCACTAACCAGTGGACCAGAGGAAGGAATGCCATAATGAGGAAGCATTCTGTTGATTGTGAGGTCAAATATATCACTCTCTCATTCTTGAAAGGAGAGACAAAGTAGAGATAAATTTTGTGAAACCACAAGCCCCATATTATTTCGTCCATGACTTCATTAGCAGATCTCCCACAATTTTGTAGGAAAAATATGTCCTGAATCCTTTCAGGAGCTCCAATATGTGTAATTAAATAAAACGGGGGAGAAAGATGGAAATAGAATATAACGTGATGTCCACTTGACTTCCTCTCCCTCCTATACTCCCTTACCACCTCACTCCCCACCTCCAAATTAGCTGGTGCTAGTGCTTCTAAAATCCATTTTGCAACTTCCTTCATAGGGGATCCTTCTTGCCTCTGACATGCAATTCATCAATAAATATATTCATAAGTAAATATAAGCTCTGGCCATAACTGACATTTAGAAGCATATTCTATGTTTGCTTTAATTCATCCGTTTTCCCCATTATAAATGTCTACGTCCTTGCAATCTTGCCCTCCCTCTACCTGAAGGATCTACTTTTCTTCAAGATAATTATCCATTCCCTACTAATTCATCCCCAAAGACCATCTTAGAATCTTATTTACTAGTATTTTAAAACATTTTTGTGTGTGCCAGGTGACGGGATGGGGGGGTGCAATAAATACATTTCCATTTCCCCAGGGGTGCCCCTTATTTAGGCACCCTAAATAATCTTCTCAGGCGGGTTCTATTACTACCTGTAGTTTATAGATGACGAAATCTAGGCTCACCCTGACTAAACAGCTTGTCAATGGTCCCTCAACCAGGGGTGAAGTTGGACTCTGGACCCATGTAAAAGCCCCAGCTGTGAATCATTACTAAGTGGCCATTCATGAATATTTGCTCCTTGATTTTAATTCAGCAGATGTGGAGCATCTATATACAAATACATGTACATGTACAAACTTTATAAATATTACCTAAGTATTTGAAGAGATCTGGCTATAACACTGATTGTATCTGGGTATATATTCAGCATTCCCTTTATTGATCTAATAGTGACAGACAACTCATCAGTCACCTCTTGGGACTGGTTACGAATTTGCCCTTTTTAGTTGATCAGATTCTAGAATAAGAGAATAAATCCATGTGCTTTACTAAGGTTGAGGGGTTAAAAAAAACCCGTGAATTTATTAATAGCTAGGTCAGGGGCCCTCAGAGAGAGAAAGATTGGCTTTGGTTGTTGTTGTTTAGGCAAAGGGGAGATGGAGAGGCTGCTGAGAACACGGGAACAGTGCAACTAAATGGTGGAGAGGCTCTGAAAGCAGGGGGCATTTGGGATTGCTTATGAGAGAAAGAGGGAATGGGCTAGAAGGGCGTGGGCAAAGAAGGCCCATCATACTGAGCAAGGCTGAGTTGCTCTGTGGGATGGGGTAGCCAGGGCCATGTCCTCTGTGATACACATTTGTAAGGATTAAACTACACTTTTAAGTGTGCTGTCTGCTGTGTGCTATGTCCCCTTGCTTATCGTTCAGATTATCAGTGCAAGTTTTGCTACTGCAATAGCCTTGAGTTCATGGTGGGTTGGACAGCAGTTGCATGGTGCCAAGGAGAAGGTACTTTGTCCCCTCTTTGGGTGGACACTAGAGTAGTGATAAAGGAGGAGCCACAGGAAACAGAGAACACACTTATAATGGAAGCAGAAAATGCAGCAGTGGTGACTCTGAAATTATAATCCCACAGAGAAATATTGGGGAAGGGCTTTGAGTTCTTACAAGAATGGGGGTTTGAATCAATCTATCCTGATCTTAACGGGTTAGGAAAGTCAAGCAGACATCTTGGTTACACTAGAGAAAGTCAACCATCTAGTTTTTTCCTGTAAAGAACAACATAACGTTGGCTAGAACCAGAGGATAGACAATGACACAGCAGCTTCATAAGAGTAAAACTGAATATATCCGCATATGTAGGCAACTAATTTGCTGACTTAAAAACAGACCGATGATACTCCTTTTGCCTGTGAAACCTGTTATTGCGCATAATGAGAGACTCTACATGCACTAATCACAACATACAGCCTTATGTTTGATGGCAGCTGCTAAAAATTCATGAGACAGGGATTTTTAGTTATACCCAACACATTCTTCCTTTGGAAATCTGATGGGTTGCTCCAGATGCCATGAATGATATAAATCAAGCTCGAAGTTGCAAGAAATTGAAAGGATCAAGCATCTCTGGGTTTCAGACATCAATTTCGTCTGAATACATTTAAAGCTATGTGGATTTTATTCATAATTTGGTATTTGGTATCCTTTATATTGTGTTTATTTCTTTCTCTGTATTTCATGTTTAATAGATGCAAATGTATTCTATATTTCTAATACTTCATGCCATCAATATTCAGTTACTTCTTCTGTGGGACCATAATTAAATTAGGCTCTGATTAGCTAAATGAATTATTTTACTTTCTAATGAGGCAAAATGTTTATCTGTATTTCTTTTATTTTAAGTTCCGGAACCGCAAAGTACTTTTGGGAGGCAAAATTTACAGCAAAATATCTTTCTTAATTACTTATCAAGTATGGCTGTGATCCACAACTTTGAAAAACATTTTGTTTAACTGCATCACATAGAACCATCAACTAAATGTTTTCTCCATAGTTTTTCTCATTAAGTCAATCTTTAAAAAATCAAACAGATTTAGGAGGTAGAAAACTTCAAATGTAGTTTTGATCACCAGCAATATTACACATTATATACACTTGCTTTTAGAAATATAAGGTCTTTCTTCTGAAAGACCTTGATGTTCTCTCTAACTTTTAGAGCCAATTCAGTTCCTTTAAAAATGAACTGTAAAGTACATTTAGCTTCTGACTCTACAGGCTACACAGTACAGAAGAAGGACATCATTACAAATCATGTAATGATAGTTTGTTCATGTCCCTACAACTTGTTCAGCTCTCAATGGAAATGAAAAGCATCTTTATCACTATCGTGACTCCAGAAACAATGCCATGGGCTGAAAAGAGGCAATTAAATGTGAATGAAGTGACCACACAAAAGATGATCCCATTCTTTTTACCAGCAAAAGACCAATGTGGATTATGTGTATCTTTGAGAAGAGATAAGGAAAGCAGGTATTGACTTTTTGTTGCAGGGCCATCAAGAAATGGGGACCTGGATTTTGTTTGCCTGCCTCCTGGGAGCAGCCTTTGCTATGCCAGTGAGTATCATGTCCCCTGCATAAGTCAAGGTCCAATTTTACAAGCTTGGAAATAAAAATCTATCCCACGGTTGGTAAATTTTAGGGTTTAAAACAACACAAGAGCAGATATATCCAATTGCTCTTGTGTTTAAGAAACACTTGCTGGGCTTGTTTAAAAAAAATAGATTCTCAGATGTGTCTCCTCCAAAGGTTCTGATTGCATACAGCTGGGGTGGGGCCCAGGACTCTGCATTTTAAGAAGCACCCCAGCAGATTTCTGTTGCAGGTGGCCCGTGGTCCATGCTTTGAGAAACAATTAGCCTGGAAAGGTCCTGGCCCATCTCTAGATGGAGGAAACTTTTGGAAGGTACACTTGAAATATCACCAGTCTTAGGCAAACACTATAAGACAAACACCAGTTTTCCCTACAACCCAACTTCTCACAAATTTCCACATCTCCTGCTGCCCTCCAAATCCTCCTGCTGACATTCTTTGGGGGTAAGATTTCTGTGTTAGGAATACCCCTTCTGGAACCATCTCACTGTTCTCACAGGCCTCATCCAAGTGGGTGCATCTGCTAAACACAAGGCTTCTGTGGGGTTGTACAGAATCCTCTCTATGTCCAATACATACTGATACATTTTATATTCAAATGTACCGAAGAGGAGGAAGCCTGACCCGTTCCCTCTCCAGACAAGTATGTAAGGGTGGACAGCTTAGTTCCCACACAGTCAAAGCGGGATGCCTCTGCCTTTCAGTGGCATCGAAGCAGTTGCTAGAACCCGAGGCCAGCAAAGCTTGCATGTCTGCCTCCTCTCCTCCTCTCTCACCCACGAGACCAGGATTCTGTGCTCTGAGGCCTTTCAAAGACCCTGCATTGGGATACTTCTAGACTCCGAGGGGGCCTCACATTCCATTTCAGCCCTTTTCCTTGGTTCAACACTCCCACTCTCTTAAGGCTTAATTATATCAAGGAAAAGCAGTTCCTTAACTAAAATAATTCACTGTGGGATGAGAGTGAATTCAACCTCTTATGAACTCTAGCAGTTTTAGAGAATAGAGCCAATGTCTCTATTCGGCCAGCTCGAGAGTTTCTTTGCCCCTTATCCACTCCACATGATTCTCCCTCTCCCACTCCCAGGGCCAAGCAGAATTCCAGAATGCAAGCCTCAGCCAGTTGGCAATCACTTTTGAAAGGACAGATAGTCCTGGTCTAGATAATTACTCAAGTTACTTTTTATTTTGAACACTGAAATTCTTCTGCTATAAAAATGTTGACAGGATAATAAAAAGAATTGTCCTCAACTTCATAAGTCATCTTTTCACTCTCCATGGGATTTGCAATGTTTCTTCCTTACTGCATCCCATCCTGCTCTCATATGCATCAATAATTCCCACCCAACTGTTTCCCTTTCTTGTTGCTGAGGTGTTATTTACTTTGCATGCCAATTTTGAGGAATCCCTTTGATACTTGAATACGTAGCTACCTCCTGTTCTACAAGGGGAGGTTTGTGAGACAATTCTCCTCTTTTAATTCCCAACATGGAGTGAGTGTTGTCAGTAAGTAAAATGGTGGATGGACTAAGAAAGCATTCACTGACAACACAGGGGTCCAAAGAGCACTGGAGAATAAGTGTGTGCCAATGTCTGATTCCAGGTCTCCCATCATAAGCTTAAACTCACACAACAGCTGTTCTGGATCTCTTTAAAATGAGAGGGCCCCTCTCCTACATAGTGTACCTGCTCAAACTAAAAGTAAACCTCAAATATATCCTGCACTACATAGAACTTTGAGGGGAAAAGCTTCAGTCTCCTTCAGTGTAAACAACTGCACATTGACTTAATTGCTCCCTTTCGCTCCCCCTCTCTTTTATTTTTCCCTCCCTATAAAAGCTACCACCTCATCCTGGGCACCCTGTTTATATCAACTTCAGCTATGAGGTAATTTTTCTCTTTACTAATTTTGACTACTCCTTTGAGTTAACAATGACTGGGCTCTGTAAAGAATAGTACATTGAGTCTTCACTCAAAATATTACTCAAATGCGCCCCCTTGTTTAGCTCCCAACACCAGCTTCCCAGTTTAAGCTCTGATGAACTGCCTCAAGCCTGCATTGACCCAGCACTGACTTACCTGGCCTCTCCGACTCCGTCTCTCCTCCTATATAAATGGCTCTAAAATTAGCCACCGTGAACTACTACTCAGGGAGGCACTATGGGAAAGCAGAGTGAGAACGGTGGCTGAAATAGTCTTGCTCTATCCTCACCTGTAAAAGGTGGGCATTGGGTAAGATGTAACTTAAGATCCTTTCCAGCTCAAAAACCCGATTCAAGATGCCCACACTCTAGATGTCTTCCTCACTTGGCTTTACTGAAGGATGAGCCGCCAATTGGAATATGAGAAACTCTGCAGTGCTTTGGCAAACATAAGAGTTCTGGAATTGGGTTTGAGGTGCACCTCAACCCAAACTAACTACATGACCTTGGGCAAATCATTTTGTCTCTCTGGAACTTTGGTTCCATCATCTGGAGAAGGGAAGCCACACCTGGAAATGTTGTTTGGAGAGAAAAATAGTTAATGAATGTGAAAAGTGCTTTGTCGAGTACATCTTGAGCAAGGTTAATCATTCTTTTGTTCTACTGATTAAAACGTTCCTGCTACATGAAGGAGGCCCCAAACCTGAGCTTAACCAGGTCAGGTGACACTGTGCAGAAGGGAATGAAACTATTCTCTCCTAGGTTCAGGTAATGGGCTGGGAGTCTGTTTACCCACACAAGCTGAAGACAAATGTTAACAAGAATTTGGAGCAAGATTTTCTGTAGACCTTACAAGGCTGACATACTTGACCTTTAAACCTGTGTGTCTAGGATGAGAGACAGTGCTCATGTCTTCTTTTTGGTTTTCATTGTGACATCAAATCAACAAGGATGAAATGAATATTATGTCACATTCTTCTTCTTAATTTTGCTCTTGCAACGAGAGCAGGAGCAATGGACTTACTGCTTTTGTAATTGCGGTCAGGTTCATGAACCTCTAACTCTCCATGAGCTTGACTGTAAAAGTGCAGATGATAACAGTAGCTTCAGAACATAAGTAAGAAAACAAAACACCTGTGTGCAATGGATGCAATGCAATTCCTGACACATAGGAAGCACCCCATAAATGTGTACCTTCTTCTCTCTCCTGTAGACCACATTTTCAGGCTGTCACTATTGACAAGACTGCATTAATGAGTCTATAATTCTTGAAACTAAACTAAATCCAATGTATTCTATATCTCTTTCTCTGAAGGTGCTTACCCCTTTGAAGCGGTATCAGAGCATAAGGCAGCCGGTATGTAGAGACTCTGTTCATTATTTCCTTAAAATATTAAGCATGCATTTAAATGTCCTCAGTAAGTGAAATAGAATGTCTACTCCACATACAGACACTAGTAGGGAATTTAGTTTGTAATAAGTCATATCTGTGTACACAGCTAGAAATTCTGGCAAAGAAAAAATTTTAAAATATTCATGTGGTCATAATGACAAAGAAAACATTACTGCTTCTCCAGTCGGAAGTCAACAGAGCCAATGGTAAACCTGACTCTCTGTTTCTTACCAGTACCCTTCCTATGGTTACGAACCCATGGGTGGATGGCTGCACCACCAAATCATCCCCGTGCTGTCCCAGCAGCATCCCCCAAACCATGCCCTGCAGCCTCATCACCACATCCCCATGGTGCCGCTCAGCAGGTGGTCCCCCAGCAGCCAATGATGCCAGTTCCTGGCCAGCACTCCATGACTCCAACCCTACACCACCAGCCAAACCTTCCTCTGCCCATCCAGCAGCCCTTCCAGCCCCAGCCCATCCAGCTGCAGCCTCACCAGCCCATCCAGCCCCTGTCACCACAGCCACCCCTGCCTCCGCTGTTCTCCATGCGGCCCCTGTCCCCCATCCTTCCTGTTGATTTACCTCTGGAAGCTTGGACAGCGACAGACAAGACCAAGCGGGAGGAAGTGGTGAGTACACCTTGAAAGCAGCACAAGTCCCGTGAAATTGGGAAAGCAAAATTCTCCCCCCCAACACACACACACCGGAGTTCTGGGTTCTCAAACGATCCAGGGCCCAGAGTTGCAACAGCTATAGGTCTATGATTCTATTAGTCCAAGTCACATGTTGTTACTTTTGTATTGTAAATGAGTTTGTCTACATGGCTTAGGAATAAAGACTACAGCTTTTATGGTGGGTTCAAATTCCACAATTATTTTGAATTTCAATCAGAATATACATTACTGCAGCCTGTTAATTTTAATGGCAACAGTATAAGGAATAAACTATCAGTTCTCTTTATTTTTCAAAGGGTGGTCTAGCAGAAATAGGCTAGAATTGCACTGAAAGATTAAAAAAAAGAGTAATTTAAAAATTACTTTAA
The DNA here is from genome assembly GCA_029593785.1 of Cabassous unicinctus. Classification (NCBI taxonomy): domain Eukaryota; kingdom Metazoa; phylum Chordata; class Mammalia; order Cingulata; family Chlamyphoridae; genus Cabassous; species Cabassous unicinctus. Next base: position 8,474 of record JAQZBX010106315.1, read on the forward strand.
AAAGGTAGGTGGGACAATTCTTTAAAAACCCGAGGGAAGATTATCTGTTGTAGGTGGATTTTAATCTAACTTGGAGGCACTTAAACTAGGCAGATTTTAGATTACTGGTTAGTGCTAGGAAGATTCCTAAGCTTTGGGTAAGAATTTTTCATGATGTAGCACAAAATCTCCTTCCGTTATGGGGATGAGGAAGACTCACTGAGAGGACCCATATCCAAGACCCTCACTGCCAGGTATATGAGATTATGTCATTCCACAAATGCTACTGATGACTTGCTCCTGAGAAGCCATAAGGGCTGAGGTAGAATGACCTGGAAGAGTAGCCAGGATGCCTGGGTTAAGGTTTTGGCTTGGCCCCCAAAGAGGAGCATGGCATTGTCCAAGCTACTTCGAATTTATGGTGTTAGTTTTCTCTTCTTTAAAATGGGGGATGGTGACTGGACCAGATAATTTTCAAGGTTCTGTGCAAGTACAAATACCATAGCTTCCCAATAAGAAATTATCTTATATGCCTATGTGGAGTCACACTTAAAAGTCTATTTATGGGGAATGTGGGACAGAATTGTTTACAACTGATTGTACTCTAAATAGTCTGGTGCCTATCATTGATTAATCTAGTATATAAGGTACATGTTCTCTCTCTGTATAAAAAATACATTTATTTCTCTGCTTATTAAAAATTAAGGCCATGGACTTTATAGCGTGCTCACACTTAGCCCAAGTTACTTATGAAAAGGTGACTTCAAGCAGGTAGATTAAACTCTTTAAAACTCAGTTTCTTCACGTGTGAAATTAAAATATAAATATTGAGACCTCCTAAGAGTTGTTTTATGGAAAGTAAAAAGCAATTAGCTCAGAGTCTGGCATGCAGGTAGCACTTATGGAAAGGTAGCTATTGTTATTTTATTTTTAAATAATAAGGTTTTAAATGTCCTGAAGGCAGAGGTCTCTTTCTTGGACACGTCATATCTAAAGATAGCTAAAGCTATATATGTTCTTATACACACTACTCACTAGGAATATTTGTAAATTAATTACTTTAATTGCTCCTTTGCTATTTTTTTTTTTCAGGACTAAAAACTAAGAAAATGAGAGAAGAACTGAACTAGATATTTCAGCCGCTTTCAGGAAGACACAAGAACACAGTGATTTGTGCCTGTAATCACTTTACTTAGCAAACTCTGTAACTAAAAATAATTACCATTAGCAGAGAATAAATTGCTTTAAAAACGACCCATGCCTTTTTGTTGAATCTTAATATACTGCGTCACTTGAAAAAAAAAAAATAGAGTAATCATGAAAAAGGTATGAACGGCTCATTTACATTACCATTTGAATATCATTACCAATTGAATATTTGGCAGGCAAATAAGGACTCTAATTCTTCTTAGAGAAAGTTTAAATTATACAGTCTTAAATCTTTTTCAACAGGAAGTTTCTATGTTAGTTCTAATAGTTGATAAAGTGAAACATTACGAGCTCGGACAGTCACTGAACCTGAATCAAATGACGAGAATTTTATATGGAGAATTCTTTACATTGAAAAAGATAAACTCCTGAAAAACGTTCATTCCTCAATCTTGTGGAATTTGGGATGATGTCTGCTCTGACTGTTTCAGATTGAGAGGGGCTTAGATATTATGGGGCAGATGGAAGGAATTGTTTTGATTGCAGTTGAAGATACTCCTTGTTTTTTTGAAAAATATTTATATTACAAAACAAATTAGGACTTAGAACATGGGTTTGAGTTACCTCATATCCTATTAGTAATCAAAATCTGGTCTTTCGATCTCATTCTACTGAAAACCTTTTTTTTTTAGACGAAATTAATTGATATGTATAATAAGGTACTGAACTCAAAATCACTAAAGTAATTAGTTTGCCTAAATAAACTTTTACTAAATGGAGCTTCAAACAGGGAATCAAACGAATTTTATATACAAGTCATTTCTTTCACTTCATAGGTTTTAGCATGATAAGTTTGACTGCATAGTCTTCAAAATGTTAACAAATGCATATAATGGACTCAAAACAAGGTTTCTTTCCTACTCATATTTATATTTGAATCCTTTTTTCCCTCCTGCACCCACAAAGAATTGTAAACAGTCTTTGCAGGGTTTATATTATGCAGCACTGACAGCAACTTTATTCCAGTACCTTTACAACTTAGGCTGCTTAATCACTTTCTGGAATGAATAAACATAGCTTTACTGGGAGGGTGTCGCTATTCAAACAGATAACGTGATTATAAAGAATTTTTTTTTTTAAAGATTTTATTTTATTTATT
>JAQZBX010106316.1:0-10758 GCA_029593785.1 Cabassous unicinctus
ATATACAAAAAGATATTCTCAAAAGAAAACAATGGACAAAGGAAGAAGTAATATTAAAAGAAGTTCAAATATGCCAATAAATGAATGAAAGGGGAAACAGGAGTATACAACTTTGGGTAAAACAACATAAAACAAATAACAAAATCATCAATGAACACCAAACATTCCTAAAATACACATGGTATATTTACATTAATTAAAACAGAGCTATTGTAATAATTGAATTAAAAATGGCCCAGCCAAATATTGTCTATAGAAACTTATTTGAAATATAATGATATATGTAGATTAAAATTAACATGATAAAAGTATATACCATGCAAACTCTATGAAAACCAAGACTTGCATGGTTATATCAATATTGTGCAAAGTGAATGTTAGAGAAAGGAAAATTAACATAGACAAAGTGAAATATTATACAATGATCATAAAGCTAATTAACATGAAGGCAAAGCAATGTTAAACATGTATATATCTAAGAAGAGCTTCTGAACATATAAAAGAAAAACTGAAAGAACATGCGAAAATACACATCTACAATGATTCTTGAGGATATTAAAAAACATTTTTTAGTCATAATGGAATCAGTATAATAAATCCAGCAACCATATAGAAAAACCAAACCATACTCTTAGTATTTATGGACCATTTCATACAAAACTGCATTAAAAATATTTTTAAGTGAAAATGGAACATTTTTATCCACTGACTACAGGGATTTTACTTATTATTGTAAAGATTACTTTAGCTTAGTTCTGTTCCTTTACTTTATATTGTAGTTCTTTACACTTGCTATGGTGATGGTTATTTTAGCTTATTTCAATTTTTTACTTGATATTGTAATTGTTACCTTGTGGTAACGGAGTGAATTCACATAAAAAATCCTAAATGCTTTAAAATTGAGGTGACAGATTTGAGCAGGAGGGCTCCATCTCCATACATGTCAACCTTGCACTAAAGCTCTTTCATTTCTCAAAATATCATTACCATGGCATTGAAGTCTGCCCATATTGGGCATGAGACTTTGTTTGGTAAAATGTTCATCAAAATACACATTTACTCAATAATAAAACAGAACTTCACTAATGTAAAAAAAGAAATCATATAGATAATTTCCCATATGGTCATGGATTAAAATGAGATGTGAATAAGGAAATCTCCAAGTCTAAGAAATTAGAAAACAGATTCCTAACTAATCCATGGTTCAAATAAAATATGTCAACAGAAATTAGTAAATATTTAGAACTGAACAAAATGGGCAGAAAACATCAAATTTGTGACATATATCTTACTCACCTTTTAGGGTAATTTATATCATCAAATGTATATATTAGGAAACAAGAAAAGTCTCAATTTAATGATACAAATTTCCACATAAAAACCAGAATAGAAAAGAAAACCCAAAACTTGGAAATGAAGGAAATAGTAAGTTTAAGAAGAGAAATCAATAAAATTGAAAGCAGAAACAGAATTGAAGGAAGGATTGTATGAAGACAGTAGAGTAAAATTTGCCCTCCACTAAAGTATTGAACTTTCAGGACTGTCTGAATCAATTATTTTTAACTCCAGAGTCTACTGGAATATTGTGCAACATTGAGGGAGGAGCAGGAGGAAGAGGCTGTTACATTGCAATAAACACCAGTGATTTCCATTCTGCCTAGAGTGGCAATAATGCTCCATCTGTCATCCTCATGGCAGGCAGCACTGGGCACTGCAGCTCAGGTTTTTGGCACAGCTTGCTTGTGCCAGGTAGAATTTAAAAACCAAGTCCTCCAAATTCCAGGGCTGTGTGGTCTGATTGCAAAGAACTACTTTTGATTAGATACTGCAGATTGCTGGGGTCTTCTCTGAGGGTGGCCACAGTTCCAACCCTGTTTTGGACAAAGGTGGAAAATATATCTTAATAAAAGTAAACTTTCTCAAAACTCTGAAAAATGGCTAAAGGGCTGCATTAACTGGGCAAGTGCTGAATCAAGAAAACACAGCATCGAAAGCAATAGAAGATGCTTATGGCTCAGCTGCTAGTCCCTCTACAACCCACGCACAATTTAAGGCCAGCTTCTGTTCAGATTGTGGGTCCCTGACCCTATTCCAGAGGAAGCAGCATGGTCTCTATGCATATACCAGGGTGCATATATGTTAATGTCAATCTATGGTGTTGCAGTATAAGGGACTGAGCTGGGGAACTGAGCTCAGCTCATGCTCCCATATTGTTTTTCACCCTCAGCTGGGACAGTGTGAAAAACAATTGGATAAAGTAGACTGGGCAAAGCACTATCTGAATTAAGTCATATAAGAGAAAACCCAGGAGTTGCTGAAAGTCTATTTCAAAGGTGGTAGAGTGGGAATTCATTCAAACTCCTGTGACTTGTCAGTTTGGGAATTACTAAGGCCACTAGCAATAATAAAGAGGTATCAGACCTTAATTATCAGTGCTGGAAATGAAGTAGTCAGATATTTTTTTTAAAAAAATAAGGGAATTATAAGGATATGTCATGAACAACTATAAACATAAAATGGATAAGTTAGATGAAACGGGATGATTACCCCAAAAACCATAAACCACCAAAATTCACTCAACTTTAAATAAATAAAATGAAAAGACACTTAACTGTAAAGAAATTGAATTTATAGCTATTTACCCTCAGGAAAGTATTTTCCTGGCCCAGATGCTTACACTTGGCAGATTCTACCAAATACTTAATGAATTAAGGAAGAAATGCTATCAGTACTCTAAAAATTTTTTGCAGAAAATCATTTCATAAGAACAACATACTCCAGTAGCACAACCCAACAGACAGTAATAGAAAGTAAAATATCTTTCACAAACATAGATACATTCTTAATGAAATATTAAATTGAAAGAAGTAACAAACCCAAAGATTAATAAATATTGACCAAATGAGGATTTTTAACTGAGAAAGCTCACATGGCTCAACACTGGAAAAACTTCAGTGGTCTCCATATATTAACAGTGTAATTTTTAAAAATTATAAGATCATAGCAATTTATACAGGAAAACATTTGGCAAAATTCAACATATATTCACTATAATAACTATCAGCAAAATTGGAATTGAAGAAAACATCCTTGAAATAGAAAATCATACTTAATGGTGAAAGATTGAATATTTAAACATTAGGATTGGGAATAAGGAAAGGATGGCCATTCCCACCACCCCCTGAATACTACAATATCATAAAAAGTAATAAGGCAATGAGAAATCATAAAATTGATTAAAATTGCCCCATTCACATAAGACATATTGTTATATAAATTTCTCAAGGAATCTACACACACAAAAAAAAGCCTCTAAGAAATAATAAACAAGTTTTGAAAGGACAAAGAATTCAGAGAAAACACTAAATAATCAATCTATTTCTATATCCTAGCAATGTAAAATAGGAAAATTTAAATTAAAATGAATATTACAATCAACTACAATCCTAATGAAAAATGATATGCTAAAATAAATATCTATATGCAGTATGTACAGAACTGTACACTAGAAACTAAAAGATGTTTGATTGAAGATATCAAATATCTAAGTTGAGATACATACTGTCTTTATGGACTGCAAGAATAAACATATGAAAAGTGAATTTTTACAATGATCTATACATTCACAAAATCTGAGTTAAAACACCAGCAGGCTTTCTATAGATCTAAACCAAGTGGTTTTAAACTTACATGGCCAAGTTAGAAAAACTAAAATAGGCAATCAATACTAAAAAAGTATAATAAATGTGAATGAATCACACTATCCTATGTTAGGACTTACTCTAGGGTGTGATTTTGTGGTATATTGACAGATAAATAAATAGATCAATGGATATATGCAGAGAGTTCTATAAACCCATACACATACGGTCATTTGATGTTTGACAATGATATAAAAGCTAGCCAATGGATAAAGAAAAGTATTTTGAAAATTTGATGTGGGAATGTTTTCACATCCATATGGAAAAAAGGGACCCCCTCCTAAACCAACAATTGTATAGGAAGAAATAAACTCCAAATGCCAATTGTAAAACTGTAAATTAAAAAAAAAATACAGAAGAAATTCTTCATGAATAAGACTAGACAAAATTTTCTTAGAAATGCCACCAAAAGAACAAATCATGGTGGGAAAAATTAATACATTGGTCTTTATTAAAATAAAAATAGTTTTCTGAAAGAAAGAAAAGAAGAATGTTAGGCGGGGGGGAAATATTTACCAATCATATACTTGATGAAGGACTTGTGTCCAGAATATATAAAGAACACCTAAACCTCCAGAAGAATAAAATAAACAGTACAATTAAACATGTACAGACACTTCAACAAAAGGATAAAGGATTTCAAATAAGTACATGAAAAAAATACTCAGCAGCAGTAGTCAGCGTGGAAATGTAAATTTAAACTAACTTGAGAAACCATGGCTAAAATAAAATATAAACAATACCAAAATATGCCAAGGATATGTAAGACAACTCGAAATCTCCTACAATGCCAGTATTAATGTGAAATAGTAAAACCTCTTTGGAAATTTTTTTCAGTTTCTAATAACCTATATTCATCATATGACCCCTGTATTCCACTGTTATGTATTTATATGGAAAAAAATGAAAATTTATGTTCACTAAAAACTATTAATTATATATTTATAATAACTCTATTTATAATCACAAAAATCAGCTGACAATCCACATGTTCTTCAATTATGAGAAATGGTAAAACAACAGTGGAAATTTCCAGAAAGATGGCACTAGAGTAGGCAAGCAGAGCTCAACTCTCTCACAAAAACAATGGAGAAAGGGCAAAAAGCTGTATGAGATAATTGCTTTGGGGGTCAACAGACCAGGAGAGTGCTGCTCAATGTCCAGGAAGGTAAAGGACAGAGAGACAAAGAAAACCTATTGACAACCATGAGTTATTAAACCCCCCACAGCCAGGAAGGTCAGCCATCCCCCACCCTCAAGGAGCACAGCCTGGATAAAACCCATGGTCCACTGCAGCTGACTGAGAGGGGAACAGACATCTTCCTCCCTGGGAAGAGGGAGGATGCTGCAGAAGGAAGAGAGTAGTGTCTCTTCAGGGAATTTGGTCAGCAGAAGCCACTTGGAATCTTTGCTCTGGGCAGACCAGAATCATGGACAAGCAGAGGTTGAAAGAGACACCTCAAAGGAAAGAATCACCTATGAGTGCCATCTGCTGGCCAGCCATGAAACTGCAAGGAGAAAACCTGCTTTTAAGTCTCTTTTGTCCCATAACCCAGGGAGAACATCTGTACTCCATTAATGAGCCCAAGTCCCAATGTTGATAACTTAAGTTGGGCAATTTTAAAAACTCAGAATTAGGTGAACCTAAAATCATAGAAGAGCTATGAAACCAAACCACTAGGCAAGAGAGAGAAATTGACCATCAGAGTAAACATATTCAGATGCCTAGACATCGGCGAAAAATTACAAGCCATATCAAGAAACAGGAAGAGATGGCTTATCCAAAGGAACAAACCAAATATGTAAGATACAGTATTTAAGACAACTAATCAATTTTAATCACACAAATCTCCTAAAGCAATTAAAATAGTTGAAGGAAAATATGACTAATATAAGGTTATTAAGAGGACACTTGGTAAGCATAAAGTACAATTTGAAAGCATGCAAAGAAAAGTAAGAGAACTTGTGGGAATGAAGGGCACAATGGATGAGATTAAAAATACCTTAGAAGCATATGAAGAGTAGAATTCAATTAATGGAAAACAGAATTAATTATTGAGGACAGAACATCTGTATCAGAAAAGACAGGAGAACAGAAAGAGAAAAGAATGGGAAAAAAAGAAAAGTTCTCAGGGAATTGAATGATACCTTGAAACACACAAATATATGTGCTATTGGTGTATCCTAAAAGGAGAAATATTATGTTTGTAAACTAATCTATTCCTCTAATTGCATTAAATTCAGTTGAATGGCTTTTGATTAGATTACCTGTTAAGATTTTGGGCTTTTTGATTCTGCTATATCAGAAAGGTGTGACTCAGGTTGAGTCTCCACCCCCTTTCTGGGTCTGATTTAAATGGACTCACATGTGGAGACACACAAGAATAGAGAGTTCTGTCATTTTTGATCCTGCCATGTGACAGAAAGGAGAAAGCTCAAAGAGCTGAAGCCTCAGGTAGAGATGAGACATTTTGCATAATAGTTTCCAGCTGAGATTCAGAAGAAAGCAGAAAAACCAAGACTGATATAGGAGGCCTGGGAAGAAACAAGTGCTATGCTAGGACAGAGGGGACTTCACTTAAGCATGTAGCCTCAAGAGGCTAGGCCCATGGAGCCTCAGGAGGAAGAGGAAGCCTATAAGGGGAGGCAGAAACCAGCTTGAGATCTGCAACCATCTTGTTTCAACACATGGCAAAAGACTTTGGGGAGAAAGCAACCATGAGTGGGACTTTTTAAAGCCTTGTAACTGTATGTTTTTACCCCGAACAAATACCATTTATAAAAACCAAAAGATTTCTGGTACTTTGCATTGGCAGCCATTTGATAGAATAATACAGTCATCAAGAGGTCAATTTTAGGCAAACTTATTTACAGGTTCATGCAATCCCAATAAAAATCCTAACATCCTTTTCTGCAGAAATTGAAAAACTAACTTTCAAGTTTATTTGGAAGATTAAGGGGCTCCAAATAGCCAAACATGTCTTAAAAAAAAGAAAAAGGAAGTTGGAGGACTCTCACTTCCTGACTTTAAAGCATATTACTTAGCTACAGTGGTAAAAAAAAAAAGAGCCTGGTACTAAAACTCTATGAAAGAGAAAGAGATTGAGCATCTGAATAAACTCACCACCCTAATCAGAAGCCTAGATATCAGCAAAAAATTACAAGCCATACTAAGAAAATGGAAGAAATGGTTCAAGAAAAGGAATATGTATTAGTCAACCCAAGGGGTGCTGATGCAAAGTAGCGGAAATCTGTTGGCTTTTATAAAGGGTATTTATTTGGAAGAAAAGATTACAGTCAGAAGGCCCTAAAGAGTCCACCTCAAAGTTACTTTCTGACCCAAAGTCTGTTGCCACATGTTGAAACAAGATGGTGGGTGATGTCTGCAAGGGTTCAGCCTTCCTTTTTCCTCTTAGGGCTCTGTGGTCCCAGCTTCTTCCAATCTCAGCTGTAAGCTGGCATAAGGCTCATCCCTCTTCTAGGGCTCATTTCTTTCCAGGCTCAGCTGCTCTGGTCTCTTCACGAAGTCAGCTGTAACCTATCAGGCTTATCTCTCTTCTCAGGCCACAGGATCCTCTGTATATCTTCTCTGTGTATCTACTTCTATGTGAGAGTTTGTTTTATCCCCCCCCCCAAGGAGGTGGGGACTCAGCCCTGCATGCTCTAATGACAAGGTCAAATCAAAGCCCTAATCTTAACATACTTTAATCAGACTTCTCAGCTGTATTTAATACAAACAAAGGGTATCATGCTCAGAGAAACACACCAGTTTATAAATATAATCAATATCTCTTTTGGAATTCATAAATAATATAAAACTGCCACAGAATATATCAAAGATTCAGAAGAGCCACAGGATTTGAGATAACTAATCAAAGAGATGCACACCAATTTCCAAAATCAACTTAATGAATTGAAGGACAATATGGCTAAGGAGATAAAGAATATCAAGAAGACACTGAGCAAGCATGAAGAAGAATTTGAAAACCTGAATGAAAAAGTAACAGAACTCCTGGGAATGAAAGATATCATAGGTCAGATCAAAAACACATTAGATGCAAACAACAGCAGACTTGAAATGATGGCAGAAAGAATAAGTCATTCAGAAGACAGAACAGCTGAAATTAAAGACAGAAAATAACAAAGAGAGAAAAGAATGGAAAAAATAGAGCAGGGGTACAGGGCATTGAATGATAACCTGAAATACAACAACATACATGTCATGGGATTTCCAGAATGAGAAGAGAAAAGGGGCATAAAGGGTATTTGAGATAATAATAGCTGAAAATTTCCCAACTCTTATTAAAGAACTTACATGACCAAGAAGTGCAGCATACTGCAATCAGAATAAATGTGAAAAGACCTATTCCCAGGCACATACTAGAAAGTCAAACAGCAAGGGTAAAGAGAAAATTCTGAGAGCAAAAAGGGAAACACAAACCATCATATATAAGGAATGCCCAGTAAGATTTAGTGTGGATTTTTCATTAGAAATCCTGGAGGCAAGAAGACAGTGGTACGATACAATTAGGACACTAAAAGAGTAGAACTGTCTACCAAGAATTCTTTATCCAGCACAATTGTCCTTCAAATATGAAGGTGAGTTTAAAACATTCACAAACAAATAGAAACGAGTTTGTATTAAAGAATCCACCTTTGCAGGAAATATCAAAGGAAGCCTTACAACCCAAAACTAAAAGAGAGGAGAAAGAGGTTTTGAATAGAGTATTAATGAAAGAATAGCACAAAGAGTAACCAAATGAGTAAAAAGACAGACAAAAACAAGATATGACATAAGAAAACCAAAGAACAAAATGGTGTAAATAAATAATGCACTTAGAATTATATCATTGAATGTGAAGGGATTAAACTCCCCAATCAAAGGATACAGGCTGACAGAGCAGATTAAAAAAAACAATGAGCCATCCATTTGCTGTTTACAAGATACTCATCTTAGACCCAGGGATACAAACCAGTTTAAAGTGATAGGTTGGAAAAAGATATTTCACACAAATAGTAACCAAAAGAGCAGGAGTAGCTATACTAATATTGGACAAAACAGACTTTAAATGCAAAATGTTATAAGAGATACAGAAAGCCATTATGAATTAATAAAAGGGGAAATCCACCAGGAAGAAATTACAGTCTTTCATATCTATGCTCCTAACCAGGGTGCCCCAAAATACATGAGAAAAACTCTGGCAAAACTGAAGAGAGAAATAGACATCTCTACAATAATAGTTGGAGGCTTCAACACACCACTCACATCATTAGAACAACTAGAGAGGATCAACAAGGAAATAGAGAACTTGAATAATATGATAAGCTTGACATATATACAGAACATTGCACCCAAACTCAGAGGGTTATATTATACATTCTTCTCAAGTGCTTATAGATCTTTCTCCAGGGTAAACCACATGTTTAGTCACAACACAGCTCTCAATAAATATAAAAAGATTGAAATTATACAAAGCACCTTCACAGATCATAACGGAAGGAAACTGGAAATCAATAGTAGACAGGAAAGAGGTAAATTTGAAAATGTGTTGAGGCTAAACAATACACTCCTAAATAATCAGTGGGTCAAAGAAGAATTTGCAAGTGAAATCAGTAAATATATTGAGATGAACGGGAAGGAAAACACAGTTTATTAAAACTTATGGGATACAGCAAAGGCAGTCTTGAGAGGCAAATTTATAAACACCCATATTATAAAAGAAAAAAGTGCTAAAATCACAGATCTAACTGAATAACTGGAGAAACTGGAAAAAGAATAGCAAACCATCCCCAAAGCAAGCAGAAGGAAAGAAATAATAAAAATTAAAGCAGAAATAAGTGAAATTGAGAAAAAATAGAGAAAATAAACAAAACCAAAAGCTGGCTCTTTGAGAAGATCAATAAAATTGACAAATCTTTAGCACAACTAATAAAGAAAAAAAGCGAGATGAGACAAACAAATAATCCAGAAATGAAAGGATAATGTTATGACTGATGCTACAGAATTAAAAAGTATAATAAAAGGATATTACAAGAAACTGTATGCCAACAAATTTTACATCCTACATGAAATGGACAAATTCCTAGGAGTGAGCAAACAACCCACACTGACACTACGAGAAATACAAGAAGTTAAGAAAACAATCACATTTAAAGAGATTGAAACAATCATCAAAAATCTTCCAACAAAGAAAACTCCAGGACCAGATGGCTTGACAGGTTAATTCTACCAAGCTATTTGGGAAGAATTAACACCAATCCTGTTTAAACTCTTCTAAATAATTGAAGAGGAGGGAAAATTACACAACACATTTTATGAAGCCAACATAACCCTAATACCAAAGCCAGATAAAGACACTACAAGAAAAGAAAATTACAGTTCAATCTCTCTAAAGAACATCGATGCAAAAATTCTCAGCAAAATACTTGCAAGTAGAATCTATCAGGATATTAAAAGACTTATACATCACGACCAAGTGGGATTTATTCCTGGTATGCAAGGCTAGTTCAACATAAGAGCATCAATCAATGTAATATACCACAGTAACAAATTGTAGGCAGGGAGGGGAACATGATCATCTAAATTGATGCAGAAAAGGCATTCAACAAAATCCAGCATCCTTTCTTGATAAAAAAACACTTCAAAAGATAGGAATAGAAGGAAAATTCCTCAATATGATAAAAGCTATGTATAAAAAACCCACAGCCAATATCATACTCAATGGGGAAAGGTTGAAAGCTTTCCATCTAAGATTAGGAACAAGAAAAGGAATCTCACTCTAATCATTGTTATTCAACAATGTGCTAGAAGTTCAAGCTACAGCAATTAGATAAGGCAAAAAATAAATAAATAAAAGGCATCCAAATAGGAAAAAAGGAAGTAAAACTCCATTTGTGAATAACACGATCCTATATTTAGAAAACTCTGAAAAGTCTACAACCAAGCTACTTGAGCTTATCAACTAGCTCAGCAAAGTGGCAGGATACAAGATCAATATGCAAAAATCAGTAATGTTTCTGTACATTATTATTGAACAATCTGAGGAGGAAATAAGGG
>JAQZBX010106317.1:0-10760 GCA_029593785.1 Cabassous unicinctus
CCCCAGTTCCATAGATAGTCGATCCCTATCCCCCACTCTGCTCACCCTCAGATTCCAGCACCATCGACCCCTCTCACATCCCTTCACAGCTATCACCCCCATCCAAAGCCAAAGCAACCTTTAATTAGTGCTATAACCATTAAATATATGTTTCTGAGACTTAAATCTTCTAGCTGTTCATTTTCCAGGTGAACCCTGAGTCTCAGCAGAGTTGCAGCCAACACCTACTCTCCAGTTCATCAGCCTAACCAAGGACAATTGTCAAAAGGATGGTGAAGTCTTCCACACAAACCAAGAAGCAAGGAATTTCTTCAACTTCAAGCAGGACAGCTACATCCATCTGCCCCATGGGATCTAACCCCTTCTCAATTGGAAGCAGAGTAGGCATGACCATTACAAAATGTTCCAGATAGAGGAATGAACAAACATAAGTGAAAATAAAACTATGGACTAAAGTACACATTCTTATTCTAGTAATGGAAGAACTTGTAATACTGATTAAAAGACATTGATCACCAGAGGTTCTGAGGGAAGGGACAGGGAAAATAGGTATAACATGGAGCATTTTTGAGACATTGGAATCATTCTATGTGATATTACAATGATGGATACCAGCCATTATACATTTGGTCAAACCTATACAATTGTGAAGCCAAAGTGTAAAACAAACTGTAAACTATGGAGCATGGTTAGTAGCAATGCTTCAATATGTGTTCTTGGCATCATTTGTAACAATTGTACCACAGTAATGAAAGATGTTGTTGGTGGGAAAATTGTGGGAGGGGGAGGGTAAAGATACAGAGTAATCCCCTATATTTTCAATGCAACATGTATGTAATCTAAACCTCTTTTAAAAATGCAGAAAAAAAATATATGAAAAAAAAATAAAATGAAAAAAATCATTCACATTTATTTACCAGTCTGAGCTAACTCCTTCTGAAATCCGGAAAATAATAATCCTGAACTCCCAGTGCAGACTTAAACAGCTGCAGCCTTGGATCCAGAGTGAGTGGATTTCCTTCCTGGACTCACCATGTATTAGTTTCTTCAGGAATGGTACTTTATATTTCTTTCCTATGAACCTTCATCTACAAATTATGAATGATAAGATCATGCAGGTTGTTTTAATTTCCTAGTCTACTCAAAGCTTAAAAAGGATGGGAATTTATTTGCTTATAGCTTGAGTTGATGAGAATACCCAAACCAAGGCATCATCAAGGTGACAGTTTCTTCCTAAAAGCTGGCTAAAGGAGAGCCTTAGCATCTCTGCTACATGGCAAGGCACACAGAGGCAGGTGATGGTTTTTCACTTCTCTTCATGGTTTCATCGAATTCCTGTTCTTCCATTTTGTAGCTTTCACTCTCTGCATTCATTACATTTATAAAGGACTCCACTAATAAGATTAACTCCCATCTGAATGAGGTGGGACACACCTTAACTGAAGTGATCTGACCAAAGGATTCTATATACAATGTGTTTATATCCACCAGAATTGATTAAGTTTAAGAACATATTTTTTCTAGGGTACATAGAACTTCAAACAACATTCATGTTATGGTTTGTGATTATAACATGAAATGATTAATGTGAATCTTGTGGAGCAGTGTCAGGTGCATGCGGGACAATAAATGTATAACAATGAGAGGATGAGTTTTTGTATTTTATGGATTGGTATAAAGAGGTGTGTTAAGTAATCCATAAAGTACAGTTTTATTTATCCTGCTGGTATTAGAAAATACACAAATAGAAACCCATGTAATGAGAAATATTATATTTAATGAACTCTGTGTGTGAATACATCAATTTGCCTATCCATCTTGTCATATAAAAATAAAAAAACAAGAAATATATATATATATATATATGCTTTATATATTTAAACACGGATTCTGATCATTTTTCATTTTCAATTATGCATGACCATTGTTATTTGTTTGTACATTTATGTAATTGTATAAATTTTATTAAAGGTCTCTGAGATTTCTAATCCCCAAATGAGCCCTCAATACACACATTGTTTTAGAAATTAGAAGTCATGCTACATCTGAGGGTCAGTAACATTTTTAAATTTATTTATTTATTTAATTTTATTAAAGAAGTTATGAGCTTAAAAAACAATCATGCATAATGTGCAAAATCCCCATATATCACACTTCCACCAACACCTTACATTGTTGTGGAACATTTCTTACAGATTATGAAATAACATGACTAGACTATTACCACCATGGTCCATAGTGTACACTTGGTATTTTTTCCATACACCCAATATAATTAAGACTATGTATTATTATTGTACATTTGTTATTGTTCACAAAAGAACACTCTCATATTTGTACTGTAAACCACAATCTATCTTCCATGACATGACTCACTGTGTTGTACAGTCCCTTGACTTGTACATTCTTTCCATAGTGTACATTTAGTGGGTCTCACTTACATCACAGAATTGTGTAGTCATTGCCTCAGTTAACCTTTGAACATTTTCCATACTATAAAAGAAAAAAAAATCCATAGCACCCTGTTATTGACCTTTAGTTTTGATATGGTACCTTCTTTAACATTGATGCAAGATATTACAATAATTCTCTTAACTATAGTCCATATGTTACTTTAATTGTATTTTTTCCAAGCATCAATATATTCTTGCAACTTTGTAATAATGGAGTAAATTTGTTCTAGTTCATAGAAGAGCATTCTTGTATTTGTATTATTAACTATAATCTTCATCCACCTCCAGGTTCACTAAGGTATTCAGTCCCTAGATTGTTCTCTAGCTTTCTTTCAATTCACATTTACATCCCTTGACTACCTCTTTTAGTCACAATCTCATTTGTGAACCAGCCATATTATCAGTATAGCTGCTAATGTATATATTAATGTATAATGAGTATACATTATAATGTGTCACATCCAATCTATTGATTTCCACACTTTTACAGTCAAGCTAATTGAAAATTCTACATACATTAAGAATCAGTGCTCCTTTTCAGTCCTCATACTATCTCCTAGTACCTTTGGTCTAAGATTTAACTACATGTATTTATTCTTTGTGTTTAGTTCAAATTAGTAAGACCACACGATGTTTGTCATTTTGTGCTGGGCTTATTTCACTTACCATAATATCTAAAGGTTCATTCATGTTATCATATATGTCCCAATTACATTTCTTATTATAGCATCATAGTATTCCATAGCATGTATATACCATATTTTGTTTCCATTCCTCAATATGTCTGCTTTATGTCAGTGACAGATTCCTATAGATAGGTAATATATTTTAAAGTCCAGAAGTGAGAATCCTCATTATTTGCTCATTTTAGGATATTTTTGAGTATTCCAAGCCACTTACACTTCCAAATAAATTTGATAATTGGGTTTTCCATTTCTTTAAAAAAGGGTCTTAGAATTTTTATTGGGATTGCTTTGAAACTGTATATCAATTTGAATAGAATTGACATTTTAATGATATTTAGTTTTTCCATCCATGAACACAGAAAATTCTTCCAATTATTTAGGTCTTTGGTTTCTTTTAGCAATGCATTATAGTTTTCTGAATACAAATCCTTTACATCCTTGGTTAAGTTCATTCCTAAATATTTTATTCTGTTTGCCACTATTGTAAATGAAGTTTTTTTCCTGACCTCCTCCTCTGATTTCTCAACAATAGTCCATAGAAACACTACTGATTTTCACATATTAATTTTGTATCCTGCCACACTGCTGAATTCAATAGTTAGCTTTATTAGTTTTGTAGTAGATTTTTGAGATTTTCTAGATTTATGATCAAATCATCTGCAAATATAGAAAGTTGTAATTCTTCCTTTCCAATATGGAGACATTTTATTTCTTTTTCTTGCCTGATTATTGTAGCTAGAACATCTCGCACTATATTGAACAACAGTGGTGACAATGTGCATTTTTTTCTTTTTCCTGATCTGAACAGGAAAGCGTTCAGTCTTTCAGCATTGAGTAGAATGTTAGCTGTGGGCTTTTTACATTTGCCCTTTATCACCGAATAAAGTTTTCTTCTTCTCCTACATTTTGGAGTGTTTTTCTCAAGAAAGGATGCTTGATTTTTGTCAAATGCCTTTCTGCATCAATTGAGATGATCCTGTAATTTTTCTTCTTGATTTATTAATGTGGTGTATTACACTGATTTTCTTTTTTGAATCACCCTGGTATGCCAGAGATAAAACAGTCCTGACCATAATGATTCTTTTAATGTGTTGTTGGACTCAATTACTGAGTATTTTGTTGAGGAAATTGTATCTACATTCATTAGGAAAACGGGATGGTAATTTTTTTTCATAATATCTTTATGCGACTTTGGTATTTGGTTGATATTGGCTTCATAGAGTTAACTTGATAGCGTTCCTTCCTATTCAATGTTTTGGAAGTGTTTGTGTAAGATTGGTATTAGAATGTCTTTGAATGATTTGTAGAATTCACCTTTGAATTCATCTGTTCCTAGGCTTTTCAGTTTGGGGAGTTGCATGTATTTCAATCTCTTTGCTGTTTCAATCTTTTTGCTTCTGCGTTGTATGCTGTTTCAATCTCTTTGCTTCTGATTTGTTTGCTGTGTTCTTCTATTTCTTTTAGGGTCAATGATGGTTGTCCCTATGTTCCTAGGAATTTTTCTATTTTATATACACTGTTTAGCTTATTGGTATACTGTTTCTCATAATATCTTGGTATAGCCCTTTTTATTTCTAATTTTATTTATTTGCATCTCTTTTTTTCTTTGTTAGTCTTGCTAAGGGTTTGTCAACTTTATTGATTTTCTCAAAGAATCGGGTTTGGTTTTGTTGATTTTGTCTATTTTTGCTTTCAATTTCATTTTATTTCTTGTTCTAATCTTTGTTATTTCTTTCTTGATACCTTCTTTGGGATTAGTATGCAGTTCTTTGTCTAGTTCCTCCAGGTGTTTTATTAGGTCTTTGATTATAGCTCTTTCTTCTTTGTTAATATTGGCATTTAGGATTATAATCTTCCCTCTCAGCCCTGCCTTCACTGTATCCCATGTTTTTAAAATTTATTTTTTATTGTTAAAGAAACTTTAGATTACATAAATGTTACATAAAAAATATAGGCTATTCCAATATGCCCCACCCATTTCACTCCCACAATTTCCCAATACCTTTCATTAGTGTGGCACATATGTTATAAGACACTGGGGGAATATATGGAAGAAATTGTCACTGTACATAAAAGACAACACATCTTATAGTGGTGAAAGACACAATGTCTAAAAAATTATATTATTTCATTTTTTTGTATTTTATTTGTTATTTTTTAATCTACTATTATTTCATTTTCTTATTTATTTTACTTGATTATTTTGTTGGCTTCATTTTTTTGTGGTTTTGGATACAGAAGGGTCACAACTGTGGCAGAAAATTATCACGGGTGTGAGGTGTGGCTGATGGGGGGATGTGTGGGTAGAAGTGCACCTGGGGCATGCTCCCATCCTGGGGAGTCCATAAGTTTTGATAAGTTGTGTTCTCATTTTCATTTTTCTAGAGATATCTTTTAATACTAATTTCTCTTGCAATTTTTTGTTTAACCCACTCATTGTTTAGTAGTATGTTGCTTAGCCTCCATATATTTACAAAATTTCCCCTTTCCCACCTATTCTGATCAGAGAAGATACAGTGTATAATTCCAGGCTTCTTAAATTTATTGGGATCCATGTTGTGGTCCAATATTTAATCTATCGTATAGAAAGAGCCATGAACACTTGAGAAGAATGACTAACCTGCTGATTTGGGGTGCAATGTTTTGTATCTGTCTGTCAGGTCTAGCTCATTTACAATATTTTTCATGTTCTCTGTTTCCATGTTTATCTTCTTTCTAGTTGTTTTATCTATTGATGTCAGTGGAATGGTGAACTCTCCAACTCTTATTTTAGAGATGTTTATTTCCCCTTTCAGCTTTGTCATAGATTGCTTCATGTATTTTGGGGCACCCTGGTTAGATATATAGATATTTATGACTGCTACTCTTTCCTGGTGAATTGTCTCTTTTGTTAATACATAATGGCCTTCTACCTGTCTTATCAATTTTTTGCATTTAAAATCAGTTTTGTATGACACCAGTATTGCTATCCCTGCTCTCCTTTGGTTACTAGTTGCGTAAATATCTTTTTTCTCCATTTGACTTTCAGACATTTAGCACCCTTGGGTCTAAGGTTAGTGTCATGCAAGCTGCATATTGATATCTCCTGCTTTTTATCCATTCTGTCAGCCTGTGTCTTTTTTTTTTTTCCCTTTAAAATTTTTAACAAGGGACTATTTTGAGTTTTAAAGGTTTGGTTTAGCAAGGTAAAAGAACACAGAAAGCAATAAAACTTTTTAAATTCTTTTTTATCAAAGCAAAGCCTAAATTAAATGTCATCAGATTTTAGGGAAAATAAGCTTTCCTAAATCATTTCCAAACTATATTTTCTTACCTGTACTGCCTTGTAACTTTAAGAAGAACAAAGCATCACCAAGAATGGCTCCTCTAGAATCAAGGTGGGAAGAACAGGTAACATCTAAACATAGGCTAGATGGAGACTCAGAGCCCGAAGCATAAGGTCATTGATATGCAATTTGATTATATCACCCAAACCAGGGTACTTTTTTAACAAATCAATTTTATTGATACATATTAATAAAGCATAAATCAATCCAAAGTATACAATCAATGGTATTTCGTGTAATCGCATATTGGTGCAGTCATCAGTTCAATCAATTTAGAACACTTTCATTATTCCAATAATAATAATAAACAAAAACTAACCAACCAACCAAACAAAATTAATCACCTCTCAATCTCTCTATGCTTACCCTGCTGCATACAGTTGCTATTCTTTTTCCTTCTCTGTAGTATATTTGTATTTGTATTTTGTAAATTTATTCTTCTGTGTGCAATATCACACATATTCGTGTTTTACATGAAGTTTTGCTGTTTTATACAGTACCATGTTACAGTTTTCAGCTTTCCTTCTAGTAATATACATGACCTTAGACTTTCCTTTCCAACCACTGTCATGCCCATATAATAGATCTGCTAGTTACAAACAGCATGCTATCCTTCCACCATTTCTGCTCATTTCCAAATATATACAAGCAAATATTTTACCAATTCTTCACAGATTAACTTTCAGCTTTCCATTCTCTAACCTTCCATTTTCCATTGACTTACATTCAAATTATTAACTTAAGGCGTTTACTCAATATAGGTAGTTCATAATAGCACAATCATTCAGAATTTGTCCTTCTGCATTTGACTTGCTTCACTCTATATAATATCTGCCAGGTCCTTCCATGTTGTCAAATGTTTACTGGTGCATGATACTACAATGTGTGTATACACTACAATTTGTTTATCTATTCATTAGTTGATGGACAACTGGCTTGTTTCCAACTTTGGGCAATTGTGAATAATACCACTATGAACATCATTGTGTAGATGTCTGTTTATGTTTCTACTCTCAGTTCTTCTGGGTATATACCAAGAAATTGTATTGCTGAGACACATGGCAAGTATATATTCAAATTTCTTAGGAAATGTCAAACAATTCTCCCCAGGGGCTCTACCATTGTATATTCCCACCAACAGTGAATAAATGTTCTTATGTCTCCACATCCTTTCCAAGATTTACAGTTTTCTAAATTTTCATAGCAGCCATTCTAATAAGTGTGAAATGTATTTCATTGTAGCTTTGATATGTACTTCTGTAATTGCTAATGATTTTGAACATTTCTCCATGTGTTTCTCGACCATTTACAGTTCTACTTTGGACAATTGTATTTTCAAGTCTTTCCCCATTTTTAAAATCAGGTAGTTTGTCTTTTTACTGTTGAGTTGTGTGATCTTTTTGTATATCATGGATATTAAATGCTTATTGGATATGTGGTTGCCAAATATTTTCTCCCATTGATTCAACTGACTTTTCACCATTTTGACAAAGTCCTTTGTAGTGCAAAAGTGTTTAATTTTGGGTAGGTATCTGTATCTATTTTTTTTATTTTGTTGCTTGTGCTTTGGGTGGAAGGTTTAAGAAACTACTGCATACCACAAGATCTTGAAGATGCGTTCTTACATTTTCTTCTAAGAGTCTTATGGTTGTTGCTTTTACATTTAGTCCCTTGATCCATTTTGAGTTCATTATTTTATAGTATGTAAGAATAGGGGTCAAATTTCTTTGTTTTGGATATAGATATCCAGTTCTCCCAACACCATTTGATGAATAGACAATTTTAACAATCTGGGAGGGCTTGATCACCTTGTCAAAAATCACTTGACTGTAGATATAAGGGATCTATTTCTGAGTTCTCAGTTCAGTTCCATTGTTAAATGTGACTGTGCTATGCCAGTACAATGTTGTTTTTACCAGGGTAGATAAGTAATATGTTTTTTGATATATTTTTTTTATTTTTTAAAAGGTATTTAAATAACATAAATGTTACCTAAAGATATAAGGGATTCACATATGCTCCGCTTCCTATACATCCCTCATTTCCCCAAATTAACATCTTTCATTAGTGTGGTACATTCATTACAATTGATGAAAACATTTCAGAGCATTGCCGCTTAGCGTGGATTATAGTTTACATTGTTGTTTACACTCTCTCCCACAATTTTGTAGGTTATGGCAAGATATGTAATGGCCAGTGTATTAGTCAGTCAAAAGGGTTGCTGATGCAAAATACCAGACATCAGTTGGTTTTAATAAAGAGTACTTATTTGGGGTAGAATCTTACAGTTACTGGGCCATAAAGCATAAGTTTCTTCCCGCACCAAAGTCTGTTGCTACATGTTGGAGCAAGGCAGCTGCCGACATTTGCCAGGGTTCAGGCTTCTTCGCTTCCTCTCTTCCCGGGGATCCATTTCTCTATGGGCTTATCTCCTCTGTTTCCTCCACAAGGTCAACTGTAGACTATGAGGCTGTCTAGGCTTTGCCTCTCTCCACAAAGCCTTGCTGTGAACTGTCAGGTAAACTGGTCATCTCTTTTCCCAGGGCCTTCTCTCCTTCCTCATGACCAAGCTCCTCTGTGCTTACTTCCCCGGTCTCCAGCATTAAAACTCAGCATCAGAACGCCAACATCAAAACTACTCCAACTCTTTCCTTTGCCATTTCTTTTTATCTTTGACAACCCACCCACCAAGGGGTGGGGTTCAACGCCCTACTGACATGGCCCAGTCAATGCCCTAATCATAACTTAATCATGCCCAGATTAACAGACCAGTTTATAAGCATAATCCAATAACTATTTTTGAAATTCATAACTATATCAAACTGCCAAACTGCTACATCCAGTATCTGTCATTGTAATGTCATTTAGGAAAATTCCCAAGTCCCAAAATGCCCCCATATTTCATCTGAATTTCCTTCTCCCTGCCTTCAGAACCTCTAGTGGTCACTGCCTACATATGAATGATATAATTTCTTCCATTACTAGAATCACAATAAGTCTATAGTAGAATACCTGTAAATCTACTTTAGTCCATAGTTCATTCTTCAATCCTGAGGATCTGCAGTGGTGTTGCCCACTCCAACTCTAATTGAGAGAGGGCTTTGATCCCATGGGGCACATGGATCAGACTGTCTTGCTTGCAGTTGTAGAGTCTCTCAGTTTCTTCAGATGGTTGTTGTCCATCATCATCTCCTTATTGGTTGTCCTGGGTAACTCAAATGAACTGGAGAGTAGGTATTGCAACTCCATTGAATTTCAGGGTTTTTAAGCTAATAAGTGAGAGTTCTCCAACTTTGATCTTTTGTAAGATCTTTTTTGCTATTTGGGGGCACTTACCCTGCCAAATAAATTTTATAATTGATTTTTCCATTTCTGCAAAAAGGGGTGTTGGAATTTTTATTGGAATTGCATTGAATCTGTAAATCAGTTTGAGTAGAATTGACATCTTAACAATAGTTAGTCTTCCAACCCATGAACACAGAATGTCCTTCCCTTTATCTATGCCTTCAGTTTCTTTTAGATTTGTTTTTTAGTTTGTTGCATACAGGTTCATTATAGCCTGGATAAAGATTACTCCTAAATACTTGGTTGCTTTTTTTTGCTATTATAAATGGACTTGTTTTTTTCTGATTTATTCCTCATATTGCACATCAGTGGTGTATAGAAATATTATTGGTTTTGCATAGTATTCCTATAGCCTACCATTTTGCCAAACTCATCTATTAGTTCTACCAGCTTTGTTTTAGATTTTTCAAGAGATTCTAGATACAAGATCATGTCATCAGTGAATAGTGAATGTTTTATTTCTCTGTTTCCTATTTGCATGGCATTTATTTCTTTATCTAGACTAATTGGTCTAGCTAGAACCTCTAGCACAATATTGAAAAACAATGGTGACAGTGGTCTTCCTTCTCTTATTCCTGATCTCAGCAAGAAATTTTAAGTTTCAACATTGAGTACAATGCTAGCTGTAGGTTTTTCATTTATGTACTTTACCATATTAAGAAAGCTTTCTTCTATTCCTATTTTAGGAGTCTTTTTATCAAGAAAGGATGTGGTCAAATGGTTTTCCTGCATCATTTGAGAGGATCATGTGATTTTTTTCTTCTTCCATTTATCAATGTGATTTACTAAACTCAATGATTTTCTCTGCTTATCCATCCTTGTGTGCCTGGGGTAAAAGCCACTTAATCTTTGTGTATAAATCTTTTAAGGTGATCTTTCTTGTTTCTTCGGAGTCTGGGGTAATGTCGCCCCTCTCATTTCTGGTTTTATTTATTTGTGTCTTTTTTTTT
>JAQZBX010106318.1:0-10758 GCA_029593785.1 Cabassous unicinctus
TTCAAATGTATTTCCCAAATAGTTTCCTGCATGTATTTCCACCATAACTCTTATTCCTCTGAATTATGATTATATTATCTATATCTCCCAGAGACTATGCAGGGCAGGGAATTTATGTCTTCATTACCAGCTTCTAGCATAGTGTCTGGCACATAGTATGCACTCAACTTGTGTTCTGAATAAGTGAATCACAGAACTCACCCCCAGCACACAACTGTTGCTAAGACAAAATAGAAACAGGGCATTGAAGGTCAAAGATCTTCCAAGGTGAGGAGTCCTTAAGAGCGAGGAGAGAGAACAAGGAGGATGGGCTGGAAATCTTCACCATCAACAGGAAACAAAGAGACCTTCATTCCAAAGATAGCTAGCCTATGGAAGTTATTCTTGTGTAAGAGACATATAGGAATCAAACAAACATAGCAGCTATATACTTTACAATCACAGAACTCAGATATGCAAAATATGACTTTATTTCTATTGTCTATTCTGATCTCTTCCTGAACCTTCAACACACCAATGTTACACAATGTAATCAACAATTCTGTGGGTTTCCTCAGTTCAGTCCAGGAATTTGGGGGCATTTCCAAGATACCTCCCCTCTTCCTTTAAGTCTCTCCTTCACTCTAGGAGTGATGTAAGTTCCCAAAGGTTTGCATCTTGTCCTGGCTTTTGGAAAGGAAGCTTGTGGTCTGCCTGCCATCTTCTATCCTGGTTGGCCTCTACCAAGGAGGCTTGTCTCACCTGGTCCTGGGCATTGGCTCTGAACACTGCTGCATTTGCTGCTAAGGAATTCACATTCTACGATGGCCTCTGGTTGCTAGGTCCATGTACTCTGAGCCTTTCTCAGCCCAAATGTTAGGGAGATCTTCTACTCTCAGCCAAACTTCATTCTTCTCTCAAGGAGTATATAGAAATCTTGGATCCTTTCTCAAGCCACTCAGAGTCCACAAGAGCCTGGAGATGTTGGGAAGCTATCTCAGGCATGCTCTCTACTATCATCCTACCCACCCCCACTGTGGCTGCCCTGCATTTTTCAAGACTTTCACCTCTTAAAATTCCATCAAGGAAGAAGGAGACATTTTCTCAGCTCTCAAATCCACCCAGGAGTCCTTCTTATTCCCTCCACTTCCACCTAAGAGAGGCTAGGTGGGAGGTCCCTTTCCCAGGGACCTCCACCAAAGACTCTGCCTCATTTACCTCTCCAAATTCTAAGCCCATCCTCAGCCCAGAAACAGTCCTAAATTATCTCTCTGTGCTTAGAACTCATGCAGCTGCCCCATCAACTGTTTAGGGTATAAACTCTAGGCTCTGGGTTTGCACCATAACTGCTTCCAGAAAAGTCCTTTCTCTCCTAAAGTTATTGATCTGCCATCAGGTTATCTATTTTGGAAGTCAAAAACATGAATTTGGTTCTTCATTTCATGCTGCATTCTTAGATATTTTCTCTTCCCTGGGCAATAAGCTTTGTCCACTGTTAATGTTGTGAAGGCTGCAGGGTAAATACAAAAGTCCAGTTACATCACTTTCTAACTGTGTAATAAATTTTGGAAATATTCTCCATTTTCCCTGAGTCTCAGCTTCCTCATTAATAAAAAAGGGGTAGTTGTAACTCATCCATAGGTTTGTTGTGAAGATTTAATGAAATAAAATATTTACAACATTTATTGCAGTGCTTGGTACATTTTAAGTTCTCAATACACAGTAAACCCTTAAAAATAATGTTGGTAGCAAATTGACATGCAAAGGACTGGATTATTAAGAACAATAAAACTAAATAATATTGATTACCTGTTTAAGATAGAAAAGATCAAATTGACTTTTTATCAAGAAAAATATTAGAGATGAACTGAAACATT
This sequence comes from Cabassous unicinctus, assembly GCA_029593785.1. Classification (NCBI taxonomy): domain Eukaryota; kingdom Metazoa; phylum Chordata; class Mammalia; order Cingulata; family Chlamyphoridae; genus Cabassous; species Cabassous unicinctus. The sequence goes on from JAQZBX010106318.1 coordinate 1,857, forward strand.
TGGAGATAGCAGTAGAAATAAATGTTTTATGGAAAATAAGTAAAATATGAGTGATCTTCTCTACCTTTCTTTCCAGTCTCATCTTGATTGAATTCCCCATAAGTGGTAGCCATGGAAATGTGCTACTCAGAACTCCCTTCAGGAAAGAACTTGTTCCAGAGAGTGCAGCTATCTGACAGCTTTTAGATGCAGGTGCCTTCAGGATCTGCCTCAACACCAAGCAAAGGCTACTAGTTTCCCAGGCAGTCAGTAGCCTATGACTGAGCAAAGCAGTGGTATAAAGGCTTGTTATTTCTGCCCAGTGCAGGACACTTCCATAGGCAATCTTTGCACTGGAGCTCATCAGTGAACTGAGAAATTTCCTCAGAGGTTCATTACAGTGTGTCCCCTCCTATCAATCCTCCTTCATTCCCCCTCTCCTTTCACAGGTTTCAGATCTACAGAATGGTCTGGAGACCTTCCCTGCCCACTTCTAATCCCACACCCTTTAACCTTTCATGAGCATTACCCCTAATGATATCTTGCAGTTCCAACTCCATATGGGCATGTGCTTCCCAGTTGGCACAGGTGGTATCAGAAATAGTCTGAGACAGTAGTGGTAAGACAGGGTTTGGGGACTGAATCATTCACTTCCCAGTTTGAAAAGACCCCATCCTGAGTGGTATATGAGGCACAGATGGACCCTGGCAAAGGTAACAGCACAATTGCTAAAATTTCACCAGCATTAACTTGGAAGAACATCCTAGTGGAGGAAAACACCCTAGATGGTACAATGATTTACTAGAGTGAATCATACAAGGACAACGGAGTTAGCTGCTTATGACTAATTTGCACTGATGTCCCATAGAGGGTGTGTCAAGGTGAGAGTAGATATATGAGAGACTTAGAGGAAACATCTGTGAAGGGTAAGGCGGAGGGAGCAGGAGAAAGTGGGGAAAGCCTTCAGCCTGAAATAAGGCTGACACTTGGGAATAGAGTGAGAAAAGTAAAAAAGGATTTGGTAGGGAAAGTCTCACTGCAGTACAGTTTCATGAAAGTCTCCACCAGGTCAATGGGGAGTTTCCAAGCAAAGGTTGCCCATTAGAAGAGCCCCACATCCAGCAGAATGGGATTGGCTCTATCACCCCAACAAGCTCAGCCATTAACTTGGAACAGTGCAAAAGAACTGTGGCCTCAGCATGAAGGCAGTGGCTGTCCTGAAGTTGTGGTAGCTGTGAGTCGACTATGCCCCATAGATCCACTTCTCCATGCATGTTCAGGGAGAAACTGCTCCCAGTGGCAGGAGCTAGAATGGACTTGGTAAGTAGGAGTCCAAGCTGTAGGGTACATGTGTAGCCTCCCTCTCTGTCACTTTGGCCACTCCATTCATGCGCCCATTGTGCCAGTTCCAGAGTGGCTGATGATGAAGCCTGGCTAACATGAGTTTTGTCCAATTTTTCCATGGAAGATTCTTTCTAGTAGGTATTAACATGTAACACAAAAATCTTCACACATTACCTGACTGCCATATGTTCATTCCCATGCTTCTTCTCTAGACATCCTTTTCTCTAATGTTCCAATCTTTTTCTTTCTAGGCCCCTGGCCAATTAGCCAGGCCATTGGCCACTGCCTAGGAATCTCTATTCTCACCATAGATCACTTCTCATTTTATACAATGAGGATAACCAGATGTACTGGTCATAGCTTCATCCATTGGGTAGATTTTCTTTCTCTATTATCTTTCAAGGCCATCCCTGAATGTGGTTATAATGCAAATGGAGTCCATTTGCAGCCTATACTCACATAGCAAACTGGCCCATCTATAAACCAAGCATGGTATTTTTTTCTTCTTCCTTCAGTTGGTCAGATGGGACCACTCATGGGAGTGAGCTGAGAAGTTTGCCTTGGTGTGAAATACATTACCTATCAGAACCCCAAAGGCCTAGCAGGCACTGTACTCACTTCTTTACAAAGCAGAGATGTAATCTGACTTTTACTTTAGAGGGAAATTCTGACACGCTTCTGACCACAGGATGCCTAAAAGCTTTAGTGAAGTGGAACATCCCTGAATCTTTATATGATTTATCTGCCATCTTTTAGAGTGCATGTGTCTTCCTTAGCCTTCCAACATACTTCCCACCTCTTTTTTGTCCTGCCCAACAGCACAATGTAATGGATCAGTATGGTGCTCTGCAGGATGTCCAGACATTCCAGATCTCTTTGGACTATTTTATAACAGAGGGTAGGAAAGTTAACATAGTCCTAGGGGAAAATTGTAGCTAAATATATTGTCTGTTCCAAATGAATATGAACTACAGTTGATTATTCACTATAGTTATGTTCTATAAAGTTGCCACCAACACTGAATTAGCGAATTCTGAACCATTGGCCTTAGGGTAATGTTTAGTTTCCAGGCTGCTGAAAGCAAATTCCATGAAACTGGGTCATCTTGAAAAATGGGAATTTATTCGCTCATGGTTTGAGGCTGAGAAAATGTCCAAATAAAGGCATCATTCTTCCTAAAAAGTCCAGCTGCTGGCTATTCTTGGCTCATCTGCCACATAGCAAGGCACTGGTGGCATCTGCTGGCTTCTCCCTTCTCTTCTGGGTTTCATTGATTCCAGTTTTTTGCTTCCGTGGCTTTCTCTCTCTTTGTCTAAATTTCATTCTCTTATAAAGGCCTCCAGTAATAGGATTAAGACCCTCCGACTGAGGTGAAACACACCTTAACTGAAGTAACCTCATCTAAAGGTCCTACTTGCAATGGTTCACACCAACAGGAATGGATTAGATTTAAGAACGTGTTTTTCTGGGGCATATACAGCTTCAAACCACAACAGGTAAATACAAGATTAGGTTCCTGTGAGCCTTTGGCCACAAAATTTTCATCAATCCATCAATACGTAAGTTTGTTTTATGGTTTTGGTTTTTTTCTGTTTACAGACACCTTATTTAGTATACTGTTGGCTGATGAACATTGAACTCCCAGCCGACAGCACTGTAACTCATGCCTGAATGAAGCTCATCTAACACACATATTTTCCCCATATGTTTTTCCCACATCTCAGCCTTCTTGCAGTTAGGAACATTAGGCAACACTTCAGAGGCAACACTTCAGCATTACACTTGGGAGCTATTTTAAACTGCAAAATCACCGATGAAAACAATAAAAATGTGGAAACCGTGGCACAAAATATACTACAAAAAGAACACTTGTTTACAGTATGAGACCTGAAATAAGAAGGCAGAAAGTAGTCTTGTTCCACCACAGCTGGGAAGTGTGTGTCAGAAGACTCAAATTTTTCATTAGTCTGCAAATGACCTCAAAACAACTGAGTATTGATTTTGCAGTTACAAATAAATTTTGGTGAGTAGACAAATTCACCAATACAGAATTCATGAATAATAAGGATTGACTGTACTTCTGATCCCCTTTTCTGATTAGAATAGAGAGAATGCATTCATCAAATCAATATACTCATACCTTATACCTGAGTCCTTATTAATTTGCTCTAGCAATAAAACCACATTGGGCACAATGGTTGTGATTGAAGCTACTACCTGGTTGAACCTACCATTTTACAGGAGCCATCCAGTTTCTATAGGGTCAGATTGGTAAATGGAGACATGATAGGGGCCACCACCCCTGCATTCTTTTAGTCTTTAATTGAGACACTGATCTTTGCCACTCCCCACCCCCAAAATGAGATATTGTTTTTGATTCACTGACTCGGATGGGTGGTAGGGGTGGATAGGCCATTTCAGAGACTTTCACTTGGACTTCACCACTATGGCAGCCTGTGCCCTGCAGAAAAATGACCCAAAGTGGGTGATAATCTACTTTGGCCAGGATTTCATTTCTTGTCTGACTCCCATCTGACTCCATTCTAAAAAGAAGACCCTGATGATCCTTCAGGTCTCTGTATATCAACGTCAATTTGGACCATGTTCCCAATAGTCCTCAAAATATCCATGTATTTCTCTTTCCCCAGGGTATAACTACCCAGGTAGAAGGCCATAGGTCTCTCTGGTAAAGAATTGAAGGAATCCTTGTGGTATATACTTCCCATGGTTTTGTAGCATCCTTCTTCCTGGAGATCCAGCCACTTCATTCATTTGGTTCCAGATCAGAAAATTAGCTTAAATCCAAGAACTGAGCAAAAATCAACTGAGCAACTGCCCTCAGCTTCCCAGTCACCCATCCTTGACTCTTCTGACAGTACAAACCAAGTAGTATCCTTACTGGCTATTTATCTATTTTGCCTCTAGGGATGCTGTGTTCTACTAGCCATCTCTATAACTCTACAGGACAGGGTCCCTTGGCTGCCACTCCAAACTTGCTAGTAGCTATGATAATTTCAACCCTCCTGACTTCTGGAAGATAAAATGCTACTCCCTGACATAAATTGCTTCAACATTCTATTATCCACCTTTCTAAACAGTGAGTCATGCTCCCTAAAAGCTTCCTATACCTTTAGCCTTTATCAACAGAGGACACCACCACTTAACTTCTTAGAGATGCTCTTGGCCCTCTCATTAGTATGCTCTTGATGGCCTTGGTGAATGGTGTGTTCTCTGGACCCTTCCATGGAATATCATCCTTTGGGGGATGGGGTCTTCTAGATTCCCATAATATGTTCATTTCAGTATGCATATATCCCTAAACCTTTTCATTTCTCCCTCCACCATCCGCCACAGCAATTCAGCCATTTTGATTTTGCTCAGTGTGGGCTCTCACTTTGTCCAGGCTTCTAAGAGCCACTCTAGCAGCAAGTTTGACCCATCCTCTGGGATTCTTGCCAGGATTTTAAATCTTATTTCCTGAGAAAGTGTCCCCAAGTCAATGAACTCTTATTTATCCAGTCTTACATTCCAGCCTCCTTGACTAAGCACCCTCAAAATCCAATCGTAGGGGTACTCCCTGGTAACTGCTGGTACATGATAATTAATTCTCGCAGCTGCTTACATAGTCCATCTTTGTGTAATTCCTTCCTCCTTTATCAAACCCAGCTGGGATTTGCTGGGATTTAACTCTAATTATCCTGGCAGCCAGGAGAGGAGGTGGGGGCAGCTCTCAAAGGGATTACATGCCACCATGCAGGAGAGGGGCCTACACAGTGTGAAGGGGATGTGTTAACTCTCAATAGAGAGAGGTGGGTTGTGCTTGCAAGTTCTGAGGCTTCAGGTGAGACTGTAGAACCAATTCCTCAGGGACATCCACCCAGATGTTTCAGGGTCCCTAGGTTTCCCTACCAGGGCCCTGACCTTGGGGTAACATATTTGCCTTGACTGACAATTTAAATATCTTTGCAGATCTGAGATTCTAACTATCAAGTCCTGTATCTGCCCCTCAGCTTTGTCAGCTTTCCTTTGCAGGAGATAAGGGCCTGGTATACAGTGGGTACTATTCATTCAATGATTGAATAAATGCATGGCACTGGTCAAGCTGTCATTTAGAAAAGCAAAGTGGTCATTAAAGAATCTCAGTTTTCTATTCAAGACAGAGGATGTAAATGAGAAAGGAAAAGAGACACCTTTTGGCCTTTATTTTCTCTTGTTATCTGATAAATCATAACCATGAATTATTCATCAAAAGATGTTTCTTTATATTGTTTCCTGTGCCTTTTATAAAATTTGAAACCATAACTAGGATGTTTGGAATATTATATTAAAATTATTTCACATAGAATAAAATAATGGAGAAATTCAAAGGTACATTGTTAATGGCTAATTATAAGTTGCTTTTATTTTCTATAATTGGCAGAAATTTAAGTATGTCCCAGATTTACATTTGTTATTCATTGGAAATTTAAAGCTTGGTACCTCAGTAAACAAACTGAATCAGGAGAATGAATCAATAAGAAAAAGAAATTTAGGGTTATGGAAAACAGTGGCAAAGAGTGACATTTAATCTCTTCAGAATGACATTTAGGCACAAAATCTTGTTTGATAAATGACCTATAGTTTCTCTATCACAATGCTAGTTTTTCAAAATATCACTGACATTAATGTCACAAAGAGAATCAGAACCAAATAGTTGAGTGAAACAACAAAATTTGTAGCCAAAACATTACAGAAAATCCCTTCTGAACCATAACAGCAGAACATCAAAAGGACAAGAGAAAAGTTACAAGTGATGGAATATGGCAACAAAAAAAAAAAACCTTTTAAATGTCCTATGAATATAATCAGATTATTTGCAAACAATAATAAGATCTTTACCTCTACATTTCCAAGATTAAAAACAAAGGTAATAAATACTCAAAACTCATCACTTTCTAACTTACACCTATGCTCTTGAGATTATTTTCATCTGTTGGATCTGTATGGTGGGAATGCCATATAATGTTGTGCTCATATTTTTCTAACGCTGAGTTTAGTGACATCATATTGCTACATTGAAATCAGGTATAGTGGAGTATCTACACCACAGAAAGTGGCGAACACTATAAACGGGGGCTTTTCCTTTGTTCAGAGATCTGGCTGTTAAACATTTACCAGTACATCCTGGCAACACTCTTCCTGGCCCTAGAAATTTGAGAAAAGCCTCAGTACACCCTGACCAAGGACTGAAATATTAAATATTTTGGAACCCACACCAGGTGACAGATAATGTCTGAGTTCACATAAACAATGTTTAATATGCCCCCTCTTCCATGATTCCTGGAGCCAAACACTGCACCGTGACACCATTGTAAACCATGGAACTTGGTTCTGCCCAACAAGAACAAGTTTTCTTCCCTATATCACCTCTATTAGCATTATGTTTTCTCGTTCTTTCCATTTCATTATTTCTACTTGGAGACCAGGATAGCATTGTGCAACACAACAAAAAGTAGAGGATAGATAACAATGTCGGTCATCTTGGAATGATTAGTCCTCCAAAAAAGGGCAAGAAAAAAGTGAGTTCTATCCCTCTTTACCAGTATTTCTGGGGCTGAGTTTTTCCTGAAAATACCCCAAAGCAAGAACAACTTTCCACAGCAAGAATTTTTCCTTTTGAAGTCTGTCAGTTTAGCCTACATGAAAAATGTCCTGGTTTCTCTATTTGCAGAATGCTTATTCTGTCTATTAACTTTACTACTTGCCAAATAATAACCCTGGGCTTATTAGGCTAAAGGACATTCAGATCTTTCCTGATCTGTGTTTTAGTTGTTTGTTTCGTCATGATAAAATTCCCCCACACTAAATAACTATGCTTCTGGTAAAGCCATCTGGCCATCCACCCAAGGCCTAGGAAAGTGGCATCATGACCTATAGTTTCTTTCTAAACCCAAGCTACTTCCCAAATAAAACTGACAAGTGCTTACATTCTTCCCACAAGCAAGATAGGCCTATAGCCTCATACTAAATTAACCTTGGCTGTTAAGGGTATAAGAGGGATCATTGGGACAGAGAGCAGAACATAAACTATCCTAAATTCCTTGTCTAGCAGAAGAGTCTAAAGTTAATATTTTATTCTTGACTCTAATTTTAGATGTATTAATTAGGCTCTTTCAGGTAGCATGAGCAGGGAAATGATCATGTTCCCTCAAATAATAGAAAGCTATTTATGATATAGCAGAATCAAAACATATATAAATTCTATGATAAATGCAATCAAATAAAGTTGATTCAGACCCCACTCTTAAGAGAATTGATAACTTCCCCAGGTTTGTTCCCAAAAGAAGTTTTTTTTTTCCTTTTCTGAAGAACTTAGATATACTCCTAAAACTTAAAAATGTATGAAGAGACAGGAGACACATATTGATATATATCAGTATTCTAATTCTTTAATATGGGTATCATTCAAGTAATAGATAAATGGGGGCTTTAGTGATAAAACAAAAGTGAGTCTTATATCCTTAGTTATATGTATTCAGTCAGGAAATTGCTATTTTCCCTTTAACAAACAGACAATTTCAGATCACAATCCACCAAATATTAGTCTTTTTCTAAAAATAAAAATGAACTACACACTTTTATTAGACTAAATGGGTCTTAGTGCTTATATAATTTGTTACTTTATATTTATTAAATAGCAGCATGACTTCAGTACTAAAATAGGTTGTGTATTTTCCAAATTACTGCTGTTTTCACATATAATGTTAAAATATTAAATACATTCTTCCTAAAATTAAGAGGAAGACAAAAGTGTCCTCTCTCACTACACCTATTCAACATTTTTTTTTAAACATTTATTTATTTATTTATCCCCCCCTTGCTTGTGTTTCATTGTGTCCATTCGTTGTGTGTTTCTTCCATGTCTGTTCATCTCCCCCTTGCTGTGAGGTCCTGCTGCATCAGCCCACCATGCCGCGCGGGCTGGCCTGCTCTCACAAGGAGGCCCCGGGAAGCGAACCCGGGGCCTCCCGCATGGTAAACGGGGGCTCTATCGATTGAGCCACACCTGCTTCCTGCTGTGAGGTCTTGCTGCATCAGCCCACCGCGCCACGCAGGCCGGCCGGCCTGCCCTCACAAGGAGGCCCCGGGAAGCAAACTCGGGGCCTCCCATATGGTAAACGGGAGCTCTATCCATCGAGCCACACCCACTTCCCCCTATTCAACATTATACTAGAAGTCTGGGCCAGTGCAATAAGGCAAGAAAAAAAGTTATTAGAAAAGAAAGTGTAAAACTGTCTTTATTCACAAAAGACATGGTTGTGTATGTAGAAAATCCTTAGGAATCTACAACAAAAGCTATTGGAACCAATTTTTAATTTAGCAAGGTTATGGGATACTAAGTCAGTATATAAAAATTAATTGCATTTCTTTCTCCCAACAATTAAAAATTGGAAATTGAAATTTAAAAATCCAGTGCCATATACAATAGAAAAAAACCCCACAAGTTTCTTAGGAATAAATTTAACAAATATTTGCAAGATCAATAAATGGAAAATTACAAATCATTTATGAAAGAAATTAAAGAGAACCTAAACATAAA
>JAQZBX010106319.1:0-10761 GCA_029593785.1 Cabassous unicinctus
AAACTTAGATATTTACTTCTAGGGTAGTTGTATTGGGTCTCTCTTGTGTTTTTTCTATGACAGTGGCTCCAGCTGTCTCGTAGGTTCTCATTTAATGTAATAGTGCCCTGTGAAGGAAGGTGGCTAAGTTTTTACTCATGTAATAGCCCCCCTTGTAGGTGGGTAAATATAATTGGTACTCTTATGAATGGACCATTTAGGTACCTGAATCAGTAAGCTCTTGGTCTTTTGCCAGATGGTTTGAAGTAAAACTCAAGCAATAGCAATTCAAGTCTTGCAAGGAATTCTGAAGTCAGTGTGGCTGTTTATAAGGGACTATTTTATGTATTCATCAATGGGCTACAAGAGAAATAAAACATTTGATTCTGAGCCTCCAAGGAGCTTATAATATAACAAGCCCATTGTCTGTGAAACTGCCGAATTCAGTGTAGCTCAGTAAATGCTGAGCATGAAAAAAAATTGTGGAAAGTTGCCATATAGAATAAAAGACTTAGTAACTCAGGTTTTAGGGAATGACCTAAATAGGATGAAAATTGGGCTTAAAGACTTAATACTTGCACTAGTTTCTCCTCCTTTATTCCTCAGTTTCCACGTATATAAAGTGGGAATAAAATCTGCCTTACCTAGCTCATTGAATATTTGGTGAGAATCAAAAGGAGATAATACATGTGGAATCAATCATAAAGCATAAAAATAGAAATACTGTATTATTGAGGAAAATTGAAAGGAAGCTATAATTATTAGTAGTCACATACTATTTCTCTTTGCATGATATCTCTCTTCCTCCTTGTTTCACTAGGTGAATGCCATTCTGCGGTCATTCAAGCGATAGAAGATTTGGATTTGTCTAAAGTTCTTCCTTTGGGTCGTCAGCATGGTATCTTTAATAGCCTTGAAATAGTATTGAAGAACATTAGTCATCTGATCAGTTCATACTTACCAAAGATTTTGCAGATATTGCTCTGTATGACAGCAACTGTTTCACACATCCTTGACCAACGAGAAAAGGTGAGTTTTCCTGAAGATGCTTTCTTATTGAGCTAGTATGAGTCTGTGTTTCACTTAGGAATTAGGTTGGAACCTGAATTACTAACATCCTTCTAGATGAAATCCTCACATAACCTATTAAAAGTGTTTCTTTAAAACCATCTTCCATATCACGGGGGATATCATTGTTATAAATATTTTACGACAAGTAGAAAAAGATCACATCACGTGATATTTAAACAGGAAGTGGAATAGTAGAGCGTGTGGTTGGGTTCTATCTTTTTTGTTTCTCAGACACTAAAGTCAGGGGTGCTTGCGGTGATATTTCTTAAATTTTAGTTACAAGAGCCCAGAGGTGTAGGGCATCTTCCAATTCTGAATGACTGGGGAGTGAATAGAGCACTGTTGCCATCATTCTTGTTATTTTGAGAGAGTTGCCTGACGCTTTTTAAAAGGTAAATGCTTGCCTGCTGTAGGTACAGTGTTTTGGATAAAGATAAGCAGCAAGATTGGGCAAAACATGCCACCTGGTGAGCTGCTAAGAGGCTTCACAAGGTGGTGCTCAGTAAATTTTTTGTTTTTAGGAGGTACTAGGGATTGAACCCAGCACCTTGCACATGGGAAGCAGGCGCTCAACCACTGAGCTACATCCACTCCCTAAGTAAATACTTTTTGAATTGTATTCAAGACAATGTATTTATGTTCTTTTGAAACATGGTTTGTGGTTTTTAGTATGCTCTTTGGAATCTGGGGAAACTTAACGTCTTTATTGACTGAAGACTCTTGGGAAATGTGAGACTTCAAGTCAAGCCATAGACCTGATTTCTGCCATTGACTCTCAGTTAATGAGATATATAAGCACAGTTTTAATTTGACTAAAATTCATTTAATTTAATTTATGGATATACCTCTCAAATATGGTCTATATAGGTGAAAATTGACAGCCAACCCTTTATGCTGCTTTTTGGAGCTATGCATATATATAAATCTTCTTTAGTAATGAAATAATATTCTCTTATCACCAAGATCCAGAGATTTAGAACACACCTTCCATTTTTGTGGCACTGTGATGTTTCCCTCATTCTTTTGTTCATTTCTTCAACAAATTTTAAATCAGTCCTTACTATGTGTCAGGAACTGTTCTTAGGACTGGAGATTCAGCAGTGAGCAAAACAAACAAAAATTCCTGTCAATTCATTCATTTAACATGAACTTATTGAACACCTACTATGTGCCAGACATTGTTCTAGGTGGGGGAATGAGACATGTAAGGACTCTGAATTATGGGGAGAAAACGAAAAACAAAAATTCAGGTAAGTAGAATAATTTCAGATGGTGGTTAGTTCTTTTTTTTTTTTTAATCCCCCCCTTGCTGCTTGTGTTCGCTGTGTCCATTTCCTGTGTGTTTTTTCTGTGTCTGCTTATCTCCCCCTTGCTGTGAGGTCTTGCTGCATCAGCCCACCACGCCGCGCGGGCCGGTCTGCCCTCACAAGGAGGCCCCGGGAAGCAAACCCGGGGCCTCCCACATGGTAAACGGGAGCTCTGTCGACTGAGCCACACCCGCTTCCCATTAGTTCTTAAACAAAGATAAAATAAGGGCACTCGTCTTACAGATCTCTGCAACTCACAAGGCTCTGTGTAACTCTCTCCACTCTAATCCTCTGCCCTGTGAATTCTAGAATTAGACAAAGATATTAAAACAACTATAAATATATTCTGTATGTTCAAGAAAATAGAGAAAAGCATAAGCATGTTAAAGAGAGACATAGGTGAGATAAAAAAATTTTTTTAAACAAAACTACAAAATGTGATAGTGACCAGGGTGGGGGTAGATGGGTTCTGCTCTTACTAAGGTAGGCAGAGTCATCTATGAGGAGGTCACATTTGAGCTTATACTGCTCAGCCAAGGGAAGTATGTTTCAGGTAAAGAAAATGATTAGTGCAGAGGCCCTTAGGTGGGAACGATCTTGGCATTTTCTGAGACCAGACTGAAGCTGAGGGGGCTGGAACATAATGAGCAAGAAGAATCATGCAAGATGATCTTGTAGAGGGAGGTAGGGGGGGATCATGGAAGGCTGTGGCGAAGAGCTGGCTTTACTTCCATGTGTAATGGGAAACTGCTGAAAGGTTTTAAGCAGGGGCGTCATAAGGCCTGTTGGGTGTTTAAAAATAGCATTTTGGCTCCTTTGTGGAAAAGGGGTTGTTAGGGGGCCAAGAGTTGAACCTGAAAAAAGAGGTCTTGGAAACTTCTTTCCCTATGTAATATGAGATTTATGTGAGAATTTTAGTTTATGCCTTACAGAGAATGATAGTGACTTTATCTATACATGAATATATTAAATTATGAAAAGTTAGAGGTTTTATAAATCCTCTGTAAGTCCTCTAAATTTTTGATTAACTCAGAGATTACTCAGTAATATGTCTTACTGCCGAGTGAACAATCAGTAACTCAGAGGATCATTTATGTAATTTCACAGTTCATTAGTTAGCAAAGTGTTAAACTTGTTGGCAGATATGAATGAGATTTCTTGCCTTTTTTTTTTTTTTTTTAATTCTTGGGTAAGTCCAAGGAATTCCTTGAGATTTTATAATGAATTATTGCACAATAATGTTACTTAAATGAGTTAAAGTTCTACATTTATGTGTTTGAGCTAAGTTATACATTTATTTTTTTTTCAGTCTTTCCCATCTTCCAGGGCATTGACTGACACTGAAATATGTGCCATGAGGCTTGGATTTTTTTTTGTTTTATTTTGTTTTTTATACATTTAAGCAATAGGGTGACTTATAAATATGCATAAACTTAGTCACATTGACTGTTCTTGTAGGAATTAAAGTCTTCTACAATTGCCTGTATTCTGGGTTCTTCCCCAGTTTGACAGTTATTGAGTAAACAGGGCTGCTGGCACTGTGGTTGCAAAAATAAATAGAACATTGCAGAGCATACTGGATGGAGAGGAAGCTGGGGGCAGTGGGGGCAGGGTGGGGGGTGTCTTATTTGATATCATTTTGGCAATGTTGTTTTCTTATTTGCAACCAGTGATCATGATACCACGTTTCCCAAGATCAGTAATCGTGATATAGTTGGTTATGAAAATGTTGCCATTTGGAATTGAAGCAGAACAGAATGACTTATAAATGTGCCACCATTTTGTGCTTTCCCTTTCTGTCCCTATAACTTATGTAACTTATATAGTTAAAAGTAGATGGTAGAAACATGATGGGTATGTGAGAATATCATAATTCATCAGACTTGGAAAGCAAATTGGTAGCATCCTTTTTCATATTTTCATTAAAAATGTGCTGTTTCTGGGGAGCAGATATGGCTCAAGCAGTTGAGCACCTCCTTCCCACATGGGAAGTCCTGGGTTTAATCCCCGGTGCCTCCTGAAAAGCGAAAAAATACACAACAAGTGAACAAATGAAAAAAACAACTCAGGGGAGCTGATGTGGTTCAGTGGTTGAATGTATCCCACATACGAGGTCCCAGGCTCAAACCCTGGCCCCGCTACCTCAAAAAGAAAAAAAGTGCTGTTTCAGTGAAGTGGATGTAGCTTAGTTGGTTGAGTGCCTACTTCCCATGTACACGGTCTTGGTTTCAATCCCCAGTACCTCCTAAAAAAAAAAACCAACAACAAAAAAAGTGCTGTTTCAGATTCTAATACCTCTGGTGATCAGGATGTCCGATTTTATGACAAATAAGTTCCCATGAAATATTAGCTTGACCATAAGACTTGATTAAATTCATTTTATTGGAAGGTTTGTGTTGCCTTTGTAAATCTCATGGTGGTTTTTAGATTTTAATGTAGGTCATATTTAAATAGCCACTAATATATTCAGAGCCCAAAGTATATTAATCAAAGGGGGAGAAAATCTAGGGATTGAATCTTCCTCATTTTGTTTAGTTTTTACAGCATTCTGTGATCATGAGAAGTCTCTCTGAGACCATTATTTTCTCCTCTGTCTGGCCTAAGCCTCTTCCTCCTTTAAGGTCCGGTGGAAGTTCTGCCTGTTTCATGAAGCTTTACTCTTCTCACATTTATAGTAATTCCTGTCCTATTGAAAATCTTCGGCACTTTTTTCCATTTTTAAAAACTTTTTATTGTAGAAATATACATACACATAAGTAAAATTTCCTATTTTAACCATGTTCAAGTGTACAATTCACAACATTGTGCTACCCTCACCTGCTTCTTCATCACCTTAAATATGTACTCTGAACCCGTTAAGCAATAACTCCCTCTTCCCCACCACACCCTGGCCCCTGGTAACCTATGCTCCATTACTCTCTCCATGAAATTTACTTCTTGTAGGTATTGCATATAAGTAAGATTGTAAAATATTTGTCTCTTTGTGTCTGGTTTTTTTTTCACTCAGCATGGTGTCTTCAACAGAGTTCATCCAAAATGCAGCATGCATCAGAACTTCTTTTTTATAATATTCTGTGTGTGTACATACCACATTTTTTTATCCATTCACCTGTGACTATCTTCGGTACTTTCATTCTATCACAAAATTTAATACATTTTCCTTCAGTTAGATTTTAAGTTGAGGCCTGGAGTATGGCTAGCATAGCATTGGACCCATTGGTGGGGCCTCAGTATATGTTTCCAAATCTGAGCCTGGACAAATTGGCAGCATCGTTGTGATTTCATCACTCATAGGGAAGAAGATGCCAGTCAAAGTGGCAGTATAAATAAAGGCTACTACTAATTCAGAGACATCCTCTACTCCAGCCACCATGCATGAGCATACACACACACATACACACACATCTTATTTTTTTTCCAAAATACATTTTTCTTTGAATTCCATATTTTGCCTTAAAGTTGCCAATTTTCTTTAATGTCACAAAGTAAATGAAAAATTGTTTTACAGGTCCCCTAGACTAAATTTAACAAGAATAATATAAAACTTCTAGTTTTTAAGAGGTTAAAAAAAAAGTATAAAAACAAGAATAAAAGTGACTTTCATTTGAAGAGAAGGTTTAATATCTTTTTTCTCTAGTCTAAGGCATTGTGGTGACCAAAAAAAAAGTTTTGTTTTGTGTAGAACGTTAGGTTCGTGGCAGGAAATCAGAACTTTTTTCTGAGACAATTACTTGAATAAAAAAGTAAAGCAATGTGAACTGTAAAATAGCTGCTCTGATGGTGTTTCTGTTTTTTCCGAAGGACACTTGAGTGGGATTTTACTGGGCATCGATAATGGCCCACATCTCACCATTTGATTTCTTTAGTCTCCACTGTCGCTTCTTGCTTAATGAGAAGAGCATTGGGGTTCCCAGGTGAATCAGAGCCAAAGTCAATGGCTTAATAATGATATTAATGATAAAATACAAATGATTTTTTTTAAATAGAAGATCTTTGTTTTACAGATACAGCTGAGGTTTATTAACCCACTGAAAAATTTAAGACGTCTCGGAATCAAAATGGTAACTGATATCTTTTTGGATTGGGAGTCCTATCAGTTCAGAACGGAAGACATTGATGCTGTGTTTCAGGGTGCGGTGTGGCCCCAGGTAAACTGATTTTTATGTTCCGCCACAGCACCTTCTGCTTCTTCCTTGTTTGCCTCCCCTCCTGTGTAGGCTACAACCCAGACATGAATACTGTGCTATCTTTTCTTTTACTTCAAGCCTTTCCTTATTTCTGGACGTTTTAGAATACTTTTCTTTGCCCCCACTACTACGTAAAGCTGAAAAGTAGTTTCTGCAATATCTTGGGATTTATATATATGGTTAATTTGAATATGGTTGTATCTCTTAAGCAAATGGAGCATCACTTTTGTAGCAGCTCACATTTTGTGCCATGGCTATTGACATGGTTGAGGGACAATAAACAGGTATTTCTGTTACTTCCAGTTTTGGTTTCTGTGGTTGTAACCACTCTGTGATGAGAACCGGTGTAGTCGTAGTTAGGAGACTAGAATTGTTTTTAGGAAAGATTATTTCCAGCTCCTTGAGCTCTCAATCATTTTTGACCCTTTGAAATGTAAAGTATCTGACTCTTCTGTTCAGTCCTTTTGAGTGTCCAGCATTTCCAGTCACCATCTTTGCTGGTTTTTCCAGTGTGGACGGTATTTTGGATTCCTTTATTTTGTCCCCAGTTTCCTTTAAATGTTAATCTCTGTCCCTTGGCTCCTTTATCGCTGGTGAGGTTTCTTTGCTTGTTCTGGATTTTAGTTGTTTTTATCTTTTTCTGTGATTCTGTATAGGTTGTTATCTTGTTTTGTTCGTATTTTGTCTCCTAGATCAGCAGGCTTGGATCTGAGAGCCAGTATTCTCCTACTCCTCTGCTGAAACTAATTAGTATCTGGAGCAGAAATGCGAGGTATAACTCTCCCTCCTTCCCCCCTTTCAGAAGGGCGATCTTTAATGTAGTTAAGACTTTTCTGAGTAATTAATAATGTCATTTATGGTCTTTCCATACAGTGGAATACTTTAAATGCAGTTAAAGAGAATAAAGCAGTTGAATTAAAACATGGAATTAAAGCATTTATCAAAATATGTAGTTTAAAAAATGTTAGTTGCTGAGCAATATGGATAGTAGTATGATCCGTAAAAACTGTGCACAAGTGTACACGTGTGTGTGTGTGTATGCTTGAAATAAAGTAGAAAATGTCTGGAAGAATACATGAGAAGCTGTGGTTACCATACGTGGTTGAGGGTGGGCTAGAGTAGGGAAGGAAGATTTTTCATGATATATCCTTCGCAGTGTTTGAGCTATTTATAATAATATATATACATGTTTTTAAAAAAGGTCAAAATAACTTTTTACAGTTGAATAAAAACTAAAATTGTAGAATATATAGTACATCAAAGCTAATACATTTTTTTATGTTTTTCTAGTTTAAAATTAGCAGTATTGGAATTGATAGGGGTATTCTTCCAATGTGTAAGAATAATGTTAACAGCTTGATTCGGCCTGGCAAGGGGAGAGAATAGTGAGAAAGAGTAACAGAATGTGAAACACACCAGAGAGTTATATAATTACATGCAAACATCACCATTTCTGCATGCTTGTTTAAAAATCAAAGCTGATTTGTAATTGGCATTCTATATCTTTTCTCCAATTCCCACCTTCAATCAAAAAAATTGCAGAAGAAAATAGTCTATATTTTCTAGACTATTATCTTCCATTCTTTGTAAAACTCTAGCTAAATATGCACGCAGTCGTCATGGTTGTAAATCAACATCCTTTTAAGTGCCTTGTGTACCATCTTTTTGTACCAATTATAACATGAACATTTTCCCATATCATTTAAATAATCTTCAGAAACAAACAAAAAATCTTGACATTGCCCGTCTCAGGAAAACCTGTTTTATTTAACTGGTAGGTAGGGTTCTTTTTATTTATTTCCCGAGTTGATAAAGCAATTTTACATCTTGCCTTTATCACTAAACATTGATAAGCAGCACTTCCTGAGTATACTCGAGAAATGTTTTATAGTGGGTAATTTTTATGCAGATAAACCGTGAAGGACTTTCATCTAGGAAGACCTTACGATTGTGACTCAGCTTTATATTAGCTGGGTCCTAATCCAAAGTTTAGATCTACATCCTTGGTTGCCATTTCATCCCCTTCCTCGATTTCTCTCTCATTATTGGTTAGAGGAAATAGGAGCCCATAGCAACAGAGGAGGGGGGTGGCAGGACCTTTTTTTCTTTTATATATTATACTCACCTGAAGAATATCTCTAGAAAAATTGACTTCCCTTGGAATTCGTAGCCATAGATATTCATATGTAGTTGTGTGTGGAAGAATGAATGAAGGAAGGAAGGAAGGAAGGAAGGAAGGAATATTTTAGAACCACTTGATGGGAATGTCACTCTTCAATAAAAAATTAATTTTGGTTTTGAAGTACAGTTACAGTTTATATAGTATTAATTAGATATTAAAACAGTTTTTCATCTGCACAGAGGTTTTGCATTTTACTTTTTTTCCCCAGAGGCCATGATTTTTATTAACTTCTAAAAGTATAGCCAGTATCTCAGCTTTATCTTTTTAAAATTTAATTATTTTTATATCAATTGTTACAAATTACTCAGTTAACACAAGATAACCGTGATAACAATAAATCCACTTTAGTCAGCGATTATCTCCCTCCTTGTTTTTGTTCATTCCTCAGCCTTAAGGGATTTGGGACGATGTCCCTTCTGACGGCTTCAGGCTGAGAAGGGATGTAGATACTGTGGGGAAGAGGAATAGAATTGTTTGCCTGCAGTTGAAGATCCTCCTTGCTTTCGGGATGGAGTTGGTCCATCATCAGTTTTGTTAGTTGTCCAGGGAACTGAAACCTGGAGAGTGGGAGTTGACTGCATACCTGCTGGGTTTCAGGGCTCAACGGGCATAGGAACAAACCGGAGGCTTTAAGTCTCTGAGAAACAAACTTATCAAAAAATTGAACATCGTAGGTTCAAATAAAAGAAGTAGTTAGAAGAATCATGTTTAGGGGATTTATAAATGAGTGTAACTATGTCATATTGGGCAAATAGCTTTTTCTGTATTCCCAGATAGAGCCTGCTGAGGGGGTGCTGATTTCATGTAGCCATGTGGCTTGCATATGGTGTCCAGGCATCCCCAGGCATTTTACTTTTTATTTGTATAAATGCAGGTAGAGCTGAACTATAGCCAAATCTTTGAGCTTACAAGTAAGGTTGAATTGTCTTAGAAATTAACTGAACTTAGGACAACAAACTCTTACTTACTAGGCAGAGTGATCATATAATTTATTGCCCAAACTCTAACATTCCTGAGAGTGAAGAAAGATGCTATAAATAATTTAGCCAAGACAACCACCGTAAAGTGGAACTGTCCTTAGTCACTCTTTCAATAGCTGTTCTGGCCTAATCACTAGGTCTGACCCGTGTGGCTCTGTCTTGTCCTCCTCTGAGCTCTTTGCACACCCAGAAGGCCCCGTCATCACATATTGCCCTTAATGTACTCATCTGTCTTCATACCTATCTACCTTAAGCTTCCTGAAGCCAGAGACCCTTTCTCACTTATTGTATCTTCTCCACATTGGGTTACAGCTCTTAATCCATGCTTAGTTGATATTTATTGCATGTGAAATGGGTGTATGAAATTCCTGACTTAGCCATATACTTCAGCATGGAGCACGCCCAATGTACTATGGCATCAAGTTACACTGTTGTTCAAGAAAAACAGTTTGGTAACTCTTGGGTTGCATTTGATTTGAATGGGCTGTTGCTAGGATTTTGCCAGCAGCTGAAAGCAACTTTCTCACTTTTTCTGCTTAAAAAAAAAAAGTAAAGGCAACATACAGCATAGTGATTAAGAGTGCAGGCTCTAAAGCCACCCAAACCTAGTTTCAAATCCTAGCACCACTGTGTATACTTGGCAAAACTGACCTCTCTTTGCCTCAGTTTTTCCACCTGTAAAATGGAAATAATAACACTACCTACCTCGGTAATATTAGAGATAATATATGTATATATAAAGTATCTTCTTTGAGACTTGCCTATACCATGTTCAATATTTGTTGAACATAAGATGTATAAACATAACCTTTTAGAATTTGTATATCAGTTCATCAGTGCTAAGTATGCTAAAGTACTTGAGCTCTTTTTCCAGAGATGATCCTTGCTAAAGCCAGACTCTCTGGATTTTTCCAATTTGACTTTCCTACTAAATATTGGGATTGCATCTGTGTCTGTAAAACAAATACTGGTTTGCCCTTGGCTGGAAAGCTTCTGTTTCACCTGACCTTACTGGTACCTTGCTGTTAGATGGGGCATTCATATCTTTTGTGTGA
>JAQZBX010106320.1:0-10763 GCA_029593785.1 Cabassous unicinctus
GGTCCCATTTATCCATGTTTTCTTTTGTTGCTCATGCTTTCAGTGTAAGGTTTAAGAATACACCACCTACCACCAGGTCTTGAAGATGTTTCCCTACATTTTCTTCTAGGAGCTTTATGGTTGTTGGTTTTATAGTTAGGTCTTTGATCCATTTTTTAGTTAATTTTTGTATAACTGTGAGATAGAGATCCTCTTTCTTTCTTTTGGCTATGGATATCCAGTTCTCCCAACACCATTTGTTGAATAGACTGTTCTGCCCCTGCTGGGTGGGTTTGACAGCTTGTCAAATATCACTTGACCATAGATATGAGGGTCTGTTTCTGAACCATCAATTCAATTCCATTGGTCTAATATGTCTATCTTCATGCCAGTACCATGTTGTTTTTACAACTGTAGTTAGGTGATGTGATTTAAAGTCCAGAAGTCTTTTGCATTTTAAATTGGCCTTTCTCATCTATCAGCTTTTATTAATGGTGTGAAGTAGGGATTTAACTTAATTTTCCCTCAAACATATAGTGCTGCCGTCAATTGTTGACTAGTTCCTCCCTGCCCCACCCTCATCATACCACTACTGATTGAAACGAAATCTTTACCATATACTAAATTCCATATGTACCTTGGTCTGTTTCTGGATTTCATATTTTGTTCCATTGATATATTTATTGGATGGAAATCAGAAAATCTAGGTTTTAATCCAAATTTTTTTCATGAACTAGCTGTGTGACCTTGAACAAATCATCTCTCCTCTCTGGGTTTAGCTTCATTGTCTATAAAATGAGAGAGTGGATTAGACAAACTCCTACATCCTTCCTAAGTTCTGCTCTTGTTCTTTCATGTAATGACAGCTTCCAGTCTTGATTCACTTCTTCACTTTATTTAGCTCTGCTTGCCAACTTCCATAGGTCATAGTAAAAGCAATCCTTCCTCTCCTCTACCCTTCCACCCTCTCCTCCACCTTCCAACCCTGACACAACAGGTACACATTCAGTTCCTGATGGTCATGTGCTGCAGTTATATGGCCTGAGACCAATATGCTTGGACTCAATATTTTTCAGACTGCCCCTCAGTAAAGCAAAGAGAGGGAATATTTAATGGCTTCTATTGGGAGTGTTTCACTATTTAAGCAAGTTAATCTTCCGGCTCCACTTTCACCAAGTCCTGCTTTAAGACACAGAGGGCCTATCAACCGTGCTCACTTGGGTAAGCTTCGCTGACACTTGCTGCCCAGGTAATGACCACCTATTGGCAATGTGGCCTCCGTATTAAAACTTAGCAAATGGCTAGATTGTATTTGCCTTGTCCAACTGCTGTGTTTGCATTGGGGTTAATGCTTGTAGTTAGAGAGTTAATGAGGCAATAGATGCTCTTCTGGGTAATTAAACTCTCAGTGAAGGTCAAGCATTAGATCAGATGACCTCAGATCTCATTTGCCTTGAGGGATATGCTAGTAGGCAGTCTTTCAAAATTAATAATGATATCACAGTTATTTACTCAAATGAAATGAAGTCAAAATACAAGGTTATTTGAAAAGCAACATATATTTGACTTTGAAGGGTAGTTTGTCCTTATAAGAAAATATAGATGGGAATTTCTAGAGCTATAGACAAAAATCACTAAACCACACTGGCCATCCCCTTTCCATATAGTAAGGAAAATACATCTCTCAGATGAATGGTGTCAAACCCACTACCTCACTGTTTGAATTTTCTAAGGGAGACAAAGCCCTTGCAAGGAACACAGATAAAGAGGGGGCAACACACAAAGTCATTATCCATAGACGGGTGAATGCCACATTTGAGGGATAGAATCAATATTCACAGGTGCTTTCCCTCCTTTTATCTCAGGCTTGGGGTCTCTAAGAAACCCTCTTTCTGTAAATCAGCCTGAAAAAGAAGAATCAAGGCTTAACACTAAAGGATAGCCTAATTTTCCCCATTACTTCAAAAGAGACATTTAATATTGTCTAGGGAGGACCATCATATGATAGTTGTCTGAAATAATTTCTTCAGTTTGTTTCCTAGCTTAGTTATAAATCTTTTTAATTTCAAGGCAGGAATTCATCATTTCCAGTCAGCTCGAAGATACTGACCTTGTGAGGAAGGAAGCCTTCTAGCCTCTGAAAGCATGAACCAATAAATTCCTATTGTTAAACCAATCCATTATACGGTATTTCTTTTAGAAGCTGGAAAACTAAAACAAGTAGGTACTGTAATGGCTACTGTCATGGGTACTGCAGTGATACTGAAGGGGTACTATGGTGGTATGGTGTTGGCACTGTAGTGGACACTGTAGTGGGTACTGCTGTGGGTACTGTAGGAGGTACTGTACTAGGTACTGTCCTGGCTACTGTCATAGGTACTGTAGTGGGTACTGTAAAGGGTACTGTAGTGGTATGTAGTGGGTATTGTTGTGGTACTGTAGGAGGTACTGTAGCAGGTACTGTTATGGGTACTGTGGTGGGTAATGTTATGGGTACTGTTGTGGGTACTGCAGCAGGTACTGTCATGGGTACTGTTATGGTACTGTAAGAGATACTGTTGTGGTACCGTAGGAGGTACTGTGGCAGGTAATATTGTGGCTACTTCATGGGTACTATAGCAGGTACTGTTGTAGGTACTATAGTAGATACTGTAGAGGTTACTATAGCAGGTACTGTTGTGAGTGCTATTGTGATTACTGTAGTGGGTACTGTTGTGGGTACTGTCATGGGTAGTGTTGTGGGTACTGTTGTGGATATTGTAGCAGGTACTGTCATGGGGGCTGTCATGGGTACTGTGGCAGGCACTGTAGTGGGTACTGTCAAAGGTACTGTTATGGGTACTGTCATGAGTACTGTCAAATGGCTACTGTAATGGGTATTGTTGTGGGTACTGTTGCAGGTACTGTCATGGGTGCTGCCACGGGTACTGTAATGGCTACTATAGCAGGTACTGTAGTTGGCACTGTAGCGGGTACTGGAGTGGGTACTGGAGTGTAATCCTTCATGTTGTAGTGGGTACTGTAATGTTGTGCCCTGGCCCACATTTCAGGCAGCAACTAGGACTATTGGCAGGTGATTCAAGCACACAAAGTTCTGATCCCTTGGGACAATGCAGAATGACCTTCCCAATCTTGATTTCTCCAGCAGATTAGCTGAGTATGTCAGCTTCTCCCTTCACCCAATCTTTCCTTCATTTCCTTATAGGCATGTCTTCCAAGAACATCCCCCAAACCTCCTGTATGCAGCTGTCTGTCTCAGTGTTTCCAGGGATCTTAATTTTAGTCACACACCATATTGTATTGTCTCTTCCACCATACAATGATCTATTTTAGGGCAGGCACTTTCACCTCAGTGTTTATTTAATGAATGAATGAAGACAACACAGGGAGAAGTTTTGAAATTTCTTTTTGTTCTTCAGCTGAGCTTTACATTCTAACACTTCTCAGGCGTATCAAAGTGAAGCAGGAAAAACTGACTTAAAAAAACATTTTAAGGCAATTACTGAGAGAGTACTGAAAATGACTTTGGGGAGTATAATGTTATGATGATACAACTCTTAGACTATTTCTTGGAATGGTTCTTATCTATTCAGGAAAATGACTTCAGATTTGATAGGTGGGTAGAGAATCAAGCCCCATGCAGCCTCTGACTTAAAGTAGTGTTGACACTTCCTTAGCTCTTTGCTGTTCTCTTCCAGGAAACCATTCTAGATCCAGAAGAAGGTTAAGTAGACCCTGGGTGCTGGGTTGTTCAGTGCTGTTCTTGACTGGGCCATATCCTCTGCTTCCCCTACCTTCCCAGGCTCCAGCCCCTGAGCTCTGCTAACATCAGGGCTTCATGGCCCCAGGTCAGGCCAGGGGGCTTCCATCCAGCAGGTCTGCTTGCTGCTGGGCATTAACCAATGCTCCCAGGGACTTTGGGCTATGGACTTTCTTCCTTCAACCTTGAAGCCAACCTAAAGGTGTCCTCTGGGGTAGTCTACTTGTGTCCTTCCAGGAACCTGTCTGTAGCAAGATCATGACAGCCTTGAGGTCAGAAACCATGCCTGCCCAGTCTTCTGAGGGAGTCACTTACAGGTTCTAACTGTCCCCACAGTAAGGTATAATTATTACTGTGCTTTCACACTTTGCTTACCCTTTCTATAGTCACAACAATTTTTTTGCTAAGCCTTTTATTCTTCCTTAACAATCTCCAGATCCTTTTTAGGTAGAGTCACTGTCTAACTCTTGGACTTGAATGCCTCAGAGAAGCAATGATAATAAAGTTAACATTTATTGAGGCTGTCTATATCATGAGCTGAGTGCCTTTCATTTCACCTAAACCTCCCAATATGCCATGAGCTATTACTATATTCCCATTTTAGTAAATGAGGATACCAATGTCTGGAGATGTTAAGTAGCTTGTTCAATTTATTGCAGAAAAAAGAAAGGGAGTCCCAGAAAAGTAAGGGAAGTTGCCCAAGGTCACATAGTGAATACGTGGAAGGGCTGGTATTTGAACGAGTAGGGTTGTTATCAGAGCCTATCCTCTGGTGTACCACTAAATGGGTATTGACCTTTTGGGTAGTATAACATTTTTTCAAATAACACTGGCCCACCAGAATTATAATCTCAGCTCTGCCATTGACTTTCTGAGTGTGTTTGGGAAAATCACCCTACTCACCTGGGCCTTAGTGAAATAGGAGCATTTGTCTGAATTTCTCCAAGATTCCCTTGAGCTGGTGATTCTAGAAACCCTCTTTGTTTTCCCCTTGACAGTTCAATCTTCCTCTCCTATACCAGGTTCCCTCTCTTGACACAGAATATTGGTGGTAGTTGGGGAGAAAGAGGTAAGAAAAATTTCAACACCTATTCCTTTTCAGGGAAGAGAGGTTGCCCCTAAACAACAAAGATATGTATGATTCCAGCAAAGAATGGGTACATAAATATCCTTCTTTTATGAACTATTGAGGCAACAGGGTACTTGACATCATTTAACACACTTGTCAAGGCCAAGACAGTATGTTTTTGCTATTTTCAGGACTCCTCCTGGTGTGAAATAATATTAACTAATTTTCATTCTCCACCCTAAGTCCTTTTACTGAAATTACAACAAAACCAAGAGGACTGCACAGTATGAGCTTATTGGCTGTGGAATGTGGCCTGGTCATCTGAATGGCCAGATAACTCTGCCGTGTGATGAGAGGGACAAGACAGGATCCTCTGACCTCCAGGATCTTTCTCAGGCTGGCCTGTGACCCAAAGATGAAGGGGTCAGCAGCTTTGGCCCAAGACATCATTTTTCCCTGTAAAAGATAAATACTTTATGGGAAGAGTAACACACTAAAAGAATATTCATTAGGTCCTTAGGAGGGATGAGATAGACAATCCTTTATAAAAGAAACAGTTACTTAAGAGCAGGTTTTTAAAAAGGGAACAAGAGAATTTCTCAGTTCTCTACTCTCCTTTTCAGCAAAAATTCTTGAAAAAACCTGTATCTACTATCTCTAATTCCTTTCTTTCATCTGTCTTGTTTGCCAGACTGCTATGACAAATACCACACAATGGGCTGTCTTAAACAACAAGCATCTGTTGACTCATGGTTTCAGTGCTAATAGTCCACAATCAAGGTGTCAGCAAGGCCATGCTCTCTCTCCCAGCTTGTAGTGTTTTGCTGCTGGCTTGCACCATCCATGGGTTTCCGCGGCTTGCGTCTCTGCCTCCCGTCACACGGCCATCTTCCTCTCCTTGTGTCTGCTCTTCTGGTTTCCACTGACTTCTGGCTTCTGACTCCTTCCTGTGGCTTTTTCTCACTTCTCTTTATAAGGCTTCCAGTAGTACGGATTAAGGCCCACCGTGATTCAGCTGGGCCACGCCTTCACTAAAAATAACATCTTCAAAAGGATCTACTTACAATGGGTTCACACACATAGGGATATGGATTAAGATTAAGAGCAATGTCTTCTGTAGAGGTATATGATTCAATCCACCACAGCATCTTTTTTTTGGAATTTACTTCCATCAGGATTTCCTCCCCTCCACCCCATGAAAAACTTTTTCTTAAGGACACCGGTAACCTCTGTATTGTCAAATTCAATGATTCATTCTCTCTTTTAGGTTTTCTTGACCCATCAGTCCATTTGACATATTGGTGAGCCTACATGGATTTCTGCACACGCGGTGGGTTGTATTCCAAGGGAGGAACACAGAACTTGGAAGGTTCGCCTTTTTTTAGAGCAAGTGGAAACAAGCCTGCTCTTTGTCTGGGGGAGACGTTACCTCATTACCTCATCACTCAGCGTTGTTGACTACAAACACAATTCTGACAATTGGCCCAGGTAAAGAACAGTTAGGATTTTGTATTCTCAGTACGCCCAGCATTCAGGAGCTGGGTGGGCTGCCTCTCTCAGCAGGATGTGTCCCAGATAAGAACATCCTCAAATTCTTGAACACTGGGTCTCCAGCCACAGTCAAAATTGGCCTTGATTATTAATCATCATCAACTATCCCAACACTAGCATACACCTAACAATGATTACAGTGATCACAAAGATGTATTGAGCATTTACCAACTGATGGACCTTGCTGGAGCCTCCTCTATTCTCTATAGCCTTCTAGTAAGGAAAATATTTACTGGCTCATATAGGCTTAGTAATTCAATTAGTCAACAGTAAATGGCAGGACTAAAATTCAAACCTATGCCTGCTGGATTCCAAAGTCCATCCTTTTTGTATCGCATTACACTGCCTGGCAGGATTAAATCTTCAGTGTTGCAAGAATTACACAAATAAGGTAGTATAGAGGGAAAAGAAGAGGACCAAGTGTAACCGTTGGCCAATTTGATGTAATTATGAATTCCAAAAATATAAGTAGATCATGCTTGTAAACTAATCTGTTAATCTGGGCATGATTAGGTTATGATTAGGGCGTTGAGCCCCACCCCTTGGTGGGTGGGGAATTGAATATAAAAGGCAAGGCAAAGAACAGAGTAGAAGCAGTCTTTTGAGAAGCAGTTTTGATGTTGGAAAGTAGGCCCCAGGAGAAGAGAAGCAAGCCATTCGCCTGATCGTCTACAGCTGACCTTGTGGAGGAACCAGATGAGCTAAGCCCGGAGAGAAACGCAGCCCCGGGAAGAGAGGAACCCCAGAAACCTGAACCTTGGCAAACGCTGGCAGTTGTCTTGCTCTAACACGTGGCAATGGACTGTGGTGAGAGAAGAAACTTAACGCTTTATGGCCTGGTAACTGTGGATTTCTACCCCAAATAAATACCCTTAATAAAGACCAACCCATTTTTGGTATTTCACATTAGCATCCCTTTGGCTGACTAATACACCAAGATTACATTTTGAGGAACACTTGAGGAAGTCAAGGAATGGATTTTTTAAAAAAGGGGTTTTGCACAACAAGATGAAGTCTGAGAACAGGGAAACTCTTGACTGATCATGGAGTAAAGGGGATTTGTGGGAGGAGCACACTTATTCACTTTTGTCTACTGGCCCATAGATTAGAATTGGGTTTTCAGATTAGTCAGTTGACATCTTGTATGTTTAGAAGACAGAGAACTTGAAACAATGTCTTTTGGAGGAGAGAGTGAGGATAAGGGGAAGTGGGACATCAGTAGCACCAGACAGATGGAAATGGTAGAGGTAAAGAAGAATTGGGTGATAATGAGATCCATGGGTTTTGGAGCCAAACACATCTGGGTCCAAATTCCTAGTTCATCACTTACTAGCTCTTTGGTTTTAGGAAAATCATTTCACATCTCAGACTCTCCATTTTGCCATTTATGAAATAAGGATTATATCTATGTCCTATGTTTTTATGAGAATTGAATGAGCTAAAGTATCATCTCGGGCATATATAGTTTTGAAAGTGGCCTAAAAATAAATCTTTACACTCCCAGCTTTTAAAAACTAGCCACATAATGTGTACAGCTTAAATCCTCACTCTATTTATGATTCTCACCTCACCCCAAATCGCCATCCTATCCTGAATCTCATCCAATTCTTTACTTTCTAAGTCTCTAGGGCAAGGGGTTTATAATTGTGGGTGTGTGGGGGGGGGAGGGAGGGGGCAGAGAGAGAGGAGAGAGAGAGAGAGAGAAAGAGAGAGAGAGAGAGATGGACTCCTTTGGCAGCTTTGATAAAAGTGATGGACCCTTCTCATAATAGTGTTTTTAAATCTGAAAAATAAAAATAAAGTGCGTAGGATTGCAAAGGAAAGAAATTATATTGAAATACAGTTGTATTAGTTTCCTGGTGCTGCTGTAACAAACTACGAATAATGTAGTGGCTTAAAATAGCACAACTATATTATCTTAACAGTTCTGGAAGTCAGAAGACTAAAATAGATCCACAGGGCCACATTCCTTCTGGAGGTTCTAGGGAAGAACCTCATCCCTTGTATTTTCCAGCTTCTAGAGGCCACCTGCACTCCTTGGCTTGTGGTCTCATCCTCCATCTTCAAGGCCAGCAACTGAATCACCATGACCTCTGCTTTCATCACATCTCTTCTCTCTAAGTTTGATCCTTCTAGTTCCCTTTTGTAAGGACCTGTGTGATTACATTGGGTCCACTTGGATCATCTAGAATAATTTTCCCATCTCAAGATCCTTAACTTAATCACATCTTCATGATTGATTTAGCCACATATGGTAACATATTTACTGTCTTCCAAGATTAAGATATGGGCATCTTTTGGGAGCCATTATTCTACCTAGCACAGAAGGTAACAAAAATTTAAAAACACAACCTTATTAAATGGTAGCATATGAGTTTCTTTATTAATGTATTAAATAACAAGATCTAGCAGCTGGTACTGTGACTTCAAAAAAGTGATAAGCATAAATAGTACTCAGAATATCTGTTAACAACTATAATTGTGGTATGAAAATATCTGCTTTTTCTATTGGTGAGTCATTGGTATTATTAAAATCACTGTGATTTGTGGTCTACTTTCACAATTAAAAGAAATATTAATTTCAGTTAAAGCTTAATGAAAATAAGAATGTAATTTATTTCCCTTTCAGGTTCATGGACCTTCTGAATTTTATCCATATATGGTCTATGGACACTGGATTAAGAAACCCTGCTCTAGGATGTGTCACAGGAATAGTGTAAGGTTCACGGATGGAGTGGGAGTGATGGATAGGGTAAGGGTCAGTTATGAGTGAGGTACATCAACAGAGTGGGAACCAGAGATGTTTGTAGATTACATGTTAATTCAGTTGCTTCCGACAGGTCTTGGCACATAGTAAGTTTTCAATTAAATGTAGTGGTTGATTATTATTATATATCATTGTTATCATCATTGAGTTGCTAGCAGGAGGTGATAAAGACCACTATGATCAAACTAAGGAATCCAGGGCTGGTCCTGACAGGGTCTCTAATTCTCAAGGTCCCAGAGAAGAGCATCCTCAAATTCTTGATCACTGAGTCTCCAGCCTCAGTCAAGATTGGCCTTGACTATTAATAATCATCAAATATCCCAACACTAGCATAACCTAACAATGATTATGATGATAACAAAGATATATTGAGATCTGCAAAAATCACAGCCTTAGCCTGACCACACTGATTTTGGTTCTTTGGTGTAACTCCCTGTTTCCTCCATTTATCATCCTATGAGAATCATCCAGGGCCAAAAATAGAGGTGGAGGTTTTATCATTATTGTAGTCACTTTGGTACTGATGTTGAAATGAGGATGAGGGCAAGATGGCAATGCAAGTTGAGTGCACCATCCTGGGACAATGGTTTCAAGTTAAAATGTCATTTTTGAATCCATATGGGAGAAGGTCATGGCAGTGAAAAGGCAATTTGTTCTTGAGGAGAGAGAAACTCAAATGGCCCTGGAGGCTCCCTTCCCACTTTGGTAGCTGGAGACCCTCATTGTAACAAGGTCTTTGTTAGACAGTCACTTAGAATTCCCTGCCTTCTTTATCCTTTTAGTATGCAGAACCTTATGGGGATGGTTCCTCTCCTGAATCCCATTCCATGGTGTGTCCAGCCCAGCTCTGCCTAATCGTGTTGTGTTATCTATGGGATTGTGAGAGCTCAGTGGATCACATGTGCTCTCCTACTTGTTTACTTTTAAGCATTTCTTAATTTACTTTATTTTTTATATACATTGCATATTAGTGTGTCTCCTTGCTCAGTGGAATGACAACCAAAATTAGGTGGGCTCTTTTGATTAATTGAATCTCATCAACAGTTATTTAGGAAAGATGAAGAAAGACATCCAGGCAGTTTAGGAAATGCTTTTACTTTAAAGCTCTGTGTAGACTTTTTGTCTTATTTTTCTGGACAAACCAGGTATTTTTTTTTTCAACTTGTAAAGAGCCAATTCCTCATTTTCTCCTGCTGACTAATATTCCACCCTGATAAGTAGTAGAGGTGTTGATTTCATTTAATTTACTTATAGTATTGTTTCTGAGGAAGAGTGGTTCTGTGGAATTTTTAGTCACTCAGTATATCTGAAGTATAAATTAGCACAGGTGAAAGTAGAGAAGAGACCATCTTACTGAGTCATGTTAGGTAGGTACCTGATCACAGAAGACAATAAAGTATCTACATGCTGTACATAGGATGCTTTCCACCCTGGACTCTTCTCACTTATTCATTAATCCCACAAGCATTTGTCAAATACTCACTATATGCCAAGCATTGTTTTGAGGGTTTACTTAGGGAGAATTAAAGCTAGAAGAAACACACAAGCCCTTTGTTGGTCAAAATTCTACAATAGTTTTCTTCTTCCATTCCATCAATCTTGAGTGCATTCTCTCTCTCCAGTCTTAGATTCCATTA
>JAQZBX010106321.1:0-10760 GCA_029593785.1 Cabassous unicinctus
GCATGGGCTGCCAGGCTCTGTGTGCCAGTGAGCCGCCAGGCCCTGGGAGCCAGGCAGCAAGATGATGACGTAACAGGAGAGAGACGCAGGGGAGAGACAAGACGAGATGCTCCCAAAACCAGGAACCGAGGTGGTGCAGGTGGCAGAACACCTCTCTCCTACATCGGAGGTCTCCAGGATCGAATCCTGGTGAAGACTGGAGGAGGAGGATGAGAAGAGATAGCAGGAAACAGACAGAGAGAATTGCCCAGCCAATGGACACAAAACAGCAAAAACGGGAAAGGGGGAGGGGGTTAAAATGGATAAACTAAATAAATAAATCTTTGAAAAATTAAAATAAAAAATTAAAAAATTAAAAAAAACATTTGTGGGGGTAACAGATGTGGCTCCAGCAGTTGGGCACCTGCTTCCTACATGGGAGGTCCTGGGTTCAGTCCCTGGTGCCTCGTAAAAACAAATAAAACAGCTAGCAAACAAACGAAAAAACCAATTCAGAGGAGCCAATGAGGCTCAGTGGTTGAATGCCAGCTTCTCACATTCGAGGTCCAGGGTAAAAAAAAAAAAAAAAAATCGTGGAATGAAATATAAACGAATGAAAGACTTCGATAAAGCAATCAATATGAATATTAGCATGAATTATATGGACATTTATACTATCCATAATTTTAGAGAATATCTTCAAAAATACTCTTACTAAAGTCCCTTTAACATTAATTCTTTTTATTACAGCTAACCAAGATATGTGAGTTAATGACTAATAATATCCAAAGTCCATGATAATTGCCTAGTGACTGATACAAAGGGCTGAGTTTGCTCTCACATTTCTTTTACATTATTTCAAAGGTTTTTTTATTTTATCTGTTTGGTTATCCATATCCACACTGTTTTAGCCTGGAGGATATCACCATGAGAGCTAAAGACTGAGCAGGAGTGATAAGCAAAACATTGGTGCCAAAAAATATTGATGAAAGGGGTGACCTAGAATAGACAAAAATAGCATAGGTTTATTTCACACACAAATTACGTGTATGTGTATTTATGTGCATATGTGTCCATATATGTGTATGTATGAGAGAAGCAGGGGGAGGGAGAGGAAGAGAGGGAGTGAAAGAACTTCCTCCTTTGTGAAGTCCTCCTTGACCATAAACAGACAATACTAGAAATAGTACAGTAATTATAAAACACTAACCCCTTAGATATAGAATCACTGGCTCACAGAACTGGAAGACCCTAACTCTCAAATGAAGAAACTAATATTCAAAAAGGAGACATAGCTAGTTTCTTAAATGCTCAATAATTAATAATTCTATTTGCCCTGCAGAAAGTGCTCTACGTGTATTATTTCATTTAAGCCCCACAACAGTCCCATGGGGAAGATATTATCACCCCCATTTTAGAGATGGGAAAACACACTAGGTAGCTTGTCAACAGTCGCATGGCTAGTAAGTGGTGGTAGAATTGGGATTCACACCTAAGTCTTTCTGCCCAAATTTCATGAAGGCTCACTTTAATGTGTTCCTAGTACAAATCCTGCCATATAATTTTTGTTGAGTTATTTCATATAAAATAAATTAAGTGTACTGACTGAATAAACTGAAATCTTGTATTTCAACTAATGGAAATTAAACACCTTGTAACTGAGGAGGAGGAAGCAGAGGAGAAAAGGAAGAAAGAGAAGGGGAGGAGGAGAAAAGAAGAAAGGGAGGAAAAAAGAAAAGAAAGGAAAGAAAGAAAGAAGAGGTCAGAGAATTGGAGGCAGTTTGATTTGGGGGTAAGAGTTTGAGTTTCATTCCCAGTTCTTTATATTGGTTATATTACCTTGGAAAAGTTAATTCCTCAAGACCTTAGTTTCCTAAAAATGGGAATAATTATGGTTGTATGTAATATAATTGCTGTCTGTCTCGCCCTTAGATTGTAAGCGCCATCAAGGCAGGCACTACATCCGTTTTTGCTCATCACAGTAGAAAACCTTATCTGACATGATCAGGACAATTGGTAAAAGCAATAGATCATTCTCAAAAGAAGATACATCAAGCATTCTATTTTAACCTAATTATACTCATTCATCAATCTTTTTTCTTTGAGTATGGGTCCACTGATGAAAATGCCGTGTCATCTTTCTTGCATAAACAGTATCCATATCTCATTTCAAATCTCTACAATTTCCAGAATCAGTTATGGAGAGAACCTAAAGTCACTTACAGAACAATCTGAATACAGAATACCTTTGGATTTTATGCCTTTTCCCCAAAACATTTACAGTTCTCACCACATCAAATCTGATGGTAATTTTTTATATAACTTGTCTTTATCAAGTCTTTCTGAAGCATTCAACTTGGTTTTCAGAGAAATAACTCTCAGTTCATACTTAGAGGTCCTCAGTTTATAAAATATAAATGTAATTAAATTTTGTAATTATAACAAGTACATATGGCATAACCAGATTTGAAACAAAAAATCCTGACCCTTGGTAAGGATACAACTGAATTATGGGAGCAGGAAAGCACGGTATCCTCAAAAGTAACCATTTGGCCACACGCATTCAGCAGGCCCTGGGCATGTGTAAGTAGGTTTTAGAGTCTGTTCCAAGACCTTCTGCCGCACTGTATCCCCTGCACTTACTCAGTAAATCTGTGTTGAGTAACAAATACCACCATGCAAAGGCTGGTGTGAGGCTTGAATGAAGAAAACAGCCACACAGGGCTTGCACATATTGGCATGTGGTAAATGTTGGGGCCCTTCCCTTTCTATTTGTTCAAGGCATTTTATTTATTGGTACTTGGTCTCATTCAAAAAGAATTTTGAGGGAAGCCAATGTGGCTCAGTGGTTGAGTGCCGGCTTCCCACATGCAAGGTCCCGGTTTAATCCCTGGCCCCGGTACCTCAAAAAACACACAAAAAACAACAAAAAACAACTCCACCCATTGTTGACCAGCCCTCCCTTGGCCCAGATTTACCTGGGAATCCAAAAATTCAACCACATTTCAAAAAGAATTTTGAGGATATGTGAGAAGTTTACTGAAGTTACTGCATATTAATGCATTCATTTTTTTTAAAAGTGTTTTTGAGCCAGTCCTTTGCTAGGCACTAGGAGCACAAAAGTGAAGAAGACAGGGCCTTCACCATCTTGCGCAACACTCCAATGTGACTAGCAACAAAACTTGAGACAGGAGGAATTCTAGAAGGAGGCTATTAAGCTGCTGGATTGACAAAGCTTTCCTCAATTTAAGTTGCTTTTAAAAAAAAGAGAGAGAGAGGCTATTTCTACAGAGCTCATAAAGAACATGCCTGTGCCTTAATAATCCATTCCTCACTAATCTGGAAAATAAGGCACGTATGAGAAAATGTGAGCAATCAAGAGAACTTTATAGTTGATCTAAAAAGTTTATATCAAAGAACAAAGCATCTCATCAACATCAGTTTAAACTTGTTCAAGTAAGAAGGGAGCAATACGGACCTTGATTTTTTATTTTTTAATTCTTATGATGGCACGGAGCAAAGGTCATTTTGCCTTATCTTCCAGAGTAATAATGCATATTGCAGTGTGTAAAAGACAAGGCTAATTGGAATTTCACCTTGGTTTCTGAGATTTAATCCTTTTGTAGCATTGGCTACATGAACCTGAGGGGCAAAAAAAATTAAGCTGATCTTTCAGAAATGGGGAAAAGTTGCCCAGGGCAAACAAATATGAATATCTTATTATATTCTGTTCCCCAATTCCCAATGATGCCTTTTATGATCATCTCTCAGATATGTGACTTTTAGTGGCAACAAAACTGAGATCTGAAGATTCATAGAGATCCTGTCTACATGTGATGTAATGAGTAAAATACTTGGGTAAATATATTACTCAAAGTAATATATTTGAGTATATATTAACATAAATATATATTTATTTTTTATTATAAATAATATAAACAAATATAGTAAAATGTATTTACTCTACTTGAGTAAATATATTAGTCAACTATACTTCGAGTAAATATACTTAATCCTTATTGATTTTCAGTAAATCTGCATAAACAATGTTAGCCAGTGGCAAATTAAACAAGCAAAAAGAAGCCTGCAGGAGTGGATGTGGCGCAAGCAGTTGAGTGCCCACCTTCCACTTGGGAAGTCCCAGGTTCGGTTCCCAGTGCCTCCTAAAGAAGGAAAAACCGAAACAGACAACAAGCAAAAAAAAAGAAAAGAGCAGACAATAAGCACAAACAACGAGCAAAACACCAATGAGCAAACAGACAAGGGAGCTATCTCAGGTGGTGAGGGGAAGAAGCTGCACAATCACCCTAGATAATTTTTTAAATATACATATGAAAAATTTACAACTAGGTGGCCCAGATTTTTTTTTGAGTCAAGTGAAAATTAACATTTGGTTTGTAAAACAGAAAAAGAAAATATAATATTACAAAAATAAAAATATACTAGATATGCTCTTCTATCTCTCCAAATATTATATATCTATGACTATATATATCTTTATAAAAATTAAATAACTA
This sequence comes from Cabassous unicinctus, assembly GCA_029593785.1. Classification (NCBI taxonomy): domain Eukaryota; kingdom Metazoa; phylum Chordata; class Mammalia; order Cingulata; family Chlamyphoridae; genus Cabassous; species Cabassous unicinctus. Next base: position 4,497 of record JAQZBX010106321.1, read on the forward strand.
CTTTTGCTTGAGATTTTTAAAAATGTTTTTTATGCTTTATCCTCATTCCCAAATGACTACTGCTTTAATCTACTTAAATTACAGATAGATTCTAAAGAAAAGAACATGCCAGGGAAATTCATCAGACATCTTTCTTTTGATATCAAGAATAGGACAAGTTAAGAATTGTAAAAATGCATATAACATTTTAATTATGATAGAATGAAAATGGAGAAACTGAGTTTTTAAAAAAAGAAAAAAAAATTCATTCTAAAAGTTATTATAAAAATGTTATTTCATTTTAGAATTTCATTCTAAAATTCATTCTAAAAGTCATTATAAAAATGTTATTCTAAATATGATACATCCAGGTCACTCTTTTTTTTTTTTTAAGATTTATTTATTTATGTCTCCCCCCACTGTTTTGCGCTCGTTGTCTGCTCTCTGTGTGTTCTTCTGTGTTTGCTTGTCTTCTCTTTAGGCAGCACCAGGAACCGATCCTGGGACCTTCCGGAGTAGGAGAGAGGCGCTCAATCTCTTGCAACACCTCAGCTCCTGGTCTGCTGTGTCTCGTATTGTCTCTCCTCTGTGTCTCTTTTTGAGTCATCTTGCTGCGCCAGCTCTCCGTGTGGGCCAGCACTCCTGCCCAGGCCAGCACTCCTGCACGGGCCAACACTCCGCGTGGGCCAGCATGCCGTGCGGGCCAGCATGCCGTGCGGGCCAGCTTGCCTTTCATCAGGAGGCCCCGGGAACCGAACCCTGGACCTCCTATATGGTAGACGGGAGTCCAATTGCTTGAGCCACATCCGTTGCCCAGGGTCACTCTTACAGATATATAGAATAGTTATTTATGTGGTGTTCTAATGTCTTGAAATTCCATAGAGATTCAGTCTTTTGGGTTAATTAGTCTGCTCTCCACTACCAATTGGCTCAAAATGCAAAAAAAATATTCATGAAAATGTTCTCAAATTGTTCCAGCAAGGATCTGGGATAGGATTAATTAATCTATTCATTCAAAATACATTTTCTAAGGACTATTTGCAGGAACTGCAGTAGATGATGAGCCACCATGATAAGAGATTAGGCTCTATTCACAATAAGCTCTGTTCAGTGGAGGCCACGGAGAGTCTCTTCTAAGTGCTTCAGCAGATAGAAGCATAGGGCATTGGAGTCAAGTAGGAAAGGAGCCTGATCCAGATGAGGAAATCAAGGAAGGCTTCCAGAGAAGCACATATCTGAGCTGAGACCTGAAGAACCATTAGGAGAGAGCCAGGCACGAGACGGAGGAAAAGCCTCCCAGGCCTGGGTAGCTGCATCTGTTAGACTCTGAGATGTTTGACCTAGGACCTGCAAAGTGGCTGGAGAGCACAATGTAAGTGGAAGATTTTAAAAAGAAATGCAGATGAAGAGATAACAAGAGCCTGGATAACAAAGGCCCTCATATGTCATCATTTGGATTTTATCCTGAAAGCAGTGAGAAGCTATATAAGAAAGTTAAGCAAAGGAATGACATATTATTCTAGAAATAACATGGAGGAGTGGAAACTAGAGGCAAGGAGGCCATGTGAGAGGTGACTGTAGTATTCCACTTAAGAGACGGTGAAGACCTGAGCTAAAGTAATGGCAATGGGAACAGAGAAGAGGTGGATTCAGGATGTGTTAGGGATATAAAACTGATAATAATTGGTAGCATATTGGGTGTAGGAGAAAAAGAAGATAGGGAGGGCAAAGAAAACTCTGAGCAACTGAATAGATAAAAGAGCAATTTTTCAAGATGGCAAGCCAAGGCAAAAGAGCAGGGTTAGAGGGCAAGAGCCTTCTGATTTGGACAGGTTGAATTTGTGATGCCTGTGGTGGGCAGGACTGGGTGCTTGGGGAGAAGGAGAGGTGGCAGAAATAGGACAAAGAGTTGAAGGAAAGAATAGAAGCCAGCCCCCTTTATAATTGATGCACTTTAATTGGTTAGAAAAAGGAACTTAATTTGCTACAAAATGCAGTGATATGAAATTCCTTCACAAACTAACCTAATATTCAGATAATTTGGCAGAAATTAATATTAAACACAGTTCAGATCAAAGATGCTTTATTGCTTCAAAGGCCAAAGGGCAAGACCTAGTGTGATTTGGGGATTGGAAATGGCACTTACTTACATGTTAATAGTGAGATAAAGAGGCAAAAAGTAATGGTATTCCTGTCCAAGAAGTAGCATGACAATGGCGGCTGTTCCTTCTAGGTAGAAAGAAATTAAGATTATCTTATAGTCACCAAACTTCTTGAGCCAGACACAAGACAGTACAAGACACTGAAATGGAAGCAGATCAACATGGTATTAAAAAGCAAACCCTGGAAGCGGGTGTGGCTCAGTGGATAGAGCCCCCATTTACCATATGGGAGGCCCGGGTTCACGTCCCGAGGCCTCCTTGTGAGGGCAGGCCGGCCTGAGCAGTGCGGTGGGCTGATGCAGCAACCTCACGGCAGGAAGCGGGTGTGGCGCAATGGATAGAGCACCCGTTTACCATATGAGAGGCCCCGGGTTCGCTTCCTGGTTCCTCCTTGTGAGGGCAGGCCAGCTCGCGGGGCACGGTGGGCTGATGCGGCAAGAACTCACAGCAAGGGGGAGATAAGCAGACACAGAGAAGACACGCAGCGAATGGACACAGCAGCACAAGCAGCAAGGGGGGGATAAATAAAATAAAATAAATAAATCTTTAAAAAATAAAAATAAAAATAAATAAAAAGCAAACCCACACATTATGCTTATTCTTGCTAATGACAAAATAAACGTTTTCAGTCCAAAATAATTTTGCTTCTTAATTATAATATCAGTTGAAACACTCAACTAATGTTGTCTATCTTGGTTAGAAATACTATTATCCATATATATCCTTGAAAAAAATCTAAGTATAGTAAATATTCTGCAAATAAATAGTATTATGTTCTATAAAACAAACAAACTAGGAAATGGCTCCCTACTTTTTTTCTTTTCACATCAATATTAAGAGATTTTACTAAAACCAACCATATAAAAGAGTCCTTCCCTCCCTTAGAAACAAATGGCATTGTTCATAGTAATGTGAAAACTCCAACTCAAATCTAAAATAAATCCGAATTTTAAAATTTAGGGTTAAAACCTAGAATTCACCTTGCATATAGGTAAAACAAATATTTGTTGAATAAATAAATGAATTAGAATCTCACTAGTCTTCCTATCATAAATTGTCTGAAATGTACTTTTTCCTCTCAAATCAAGCAGTAGTTTGTGATTCTATGAATATCTATCCCAGTTGTGTTTCCTGCCTAATCTTGCATCTTTTCATAATTCTAATAGATTCATGTTGAGAGTGCAGGCTTACATTTTTTTCCACATTTTTTGCTACCAATGAAAATGTTCATTGTTCTAAACTGGAAAGTTTGTGCTAAATATATTTATGTACATTAACAAAGATCAGAAGATACTCTTTGTTTTCAATAAAAAGTACATTGTGTAGCCCTGAAAAGTGTTCACTCACCAAATGTCTGTACATTATAATTAGAAGAGAATTTTGCATGATATATTTAGAATACAAAATGTTCTTTTAAAAACATAAAGTTTTTTCCCCCTTGACTGGTTTTTTGGCTTATTTCTCTGCTTTGAAAGAACAAGAACTGATTATCTGGATACTAAAAACAATGGCTCAGTGACTGATATGATCCAAGGCATTTCCTAGAGTTCTGCAAAAGAAAGGATGCAAAATACCCCCAGCAAGTCCATTTATATTCTTACATATAATAATGATATTGTAAAAGAGTGCATTTCCATGTATTGAAATGAAGCTTCTTGTTCTCAATCTCTTACACATGAAAATACAAGATACAGGAAATCAATAGTGTAAAAAGTGTGTGGCAGAGAGGAAACTACAAGATTTTGAAGTCAGACATCCCTAGGCTTGAATTCCAACTTCACCGCTTTTACCACTGTGTTCTTATCTGAGAGACATTTGCCACAACCAACTAACTCTCTCACCGCTCTAGCATCTAGTGCCATACTCAACATATAAGGTGCTCAATAATTGTTAGTTTTGTGTCCAAACCTAAAAGGATCTGAGTCACGAACCATTAATGAGCAGGATTACAAAAATCACACAAAACAACAACAAACTGCCTTCTATTTTTCTAAAATAAAGTCTTTTACAAACTGAAGATTTTGGCTCTCTATTCATTCTCCATTGAGTAGAAGTTTTGTGAATAGTGTGTTCCAGCCTGTTTTGGCAAACCTATGCCAAAGAAGCCTAAATTAAAACAAAGAGTGATGAAAGTTTAATGAATATCTCCTGCATTGAGTTAGCTGTACATAATAATGAAAGCTAACATTTTTACATGCTTGTTTTGTGCCAAGAACTGTTTTGAATACTTTGTATGTGTTAATTCATTACTCCTCAAAAATAATTCCATTAGTTAAATACTATTTTTGTTCTTGTTTTACAGATGAGGAAACTGAGACACAGAAAGGTTGAGTAACTTACCCAAGGTCACACAGCTACTAAGTGGGGAGCCAGCCTCCTCCCCAGGCAGACTCCAGAGCCATGCTCTTAACCCATTTACTATTGTAAATTTAAAGCAAATTCAGATTTCCATTTTATATGACTTATTATTGAAATCAACAGAATTCATAGTTTCTTGGAAGGGCTTAAGAAAAAGAGGTGTTAGAATCTTTTGGCCATGCTTCTCTTAAAAGTTAAAGGCCAAAGAAGATAAATAAAAAGATTTTTTAAAAATTTAATGGCCAAGACCAACTGGGGAGAAGCAGATGTGCTTCAAGCAGTTGGGTGCCCCCCTACCACATGGGAGGTCCCAGGTTTGGTTCCTGGTGCCTCCTAAAGAAGACGAGCAAGACAGCGAGCTGACGCGACAGGCTGGCGTGCAAGCTGATGCAATAAGATGATGCAACAAGGAGACCCAATGAAGAAACAATGAGAGACACAAACAAGCAGGGAGTGGAGGTGGCTCAACCATATGGTAGGTCCGAGGTTTGGTTCCCAGTGCCTCCCAAAAAATAAGACGAGCGCACAGCAAACAGACACAGAGCAGACAGCACAAAACAACGAGGAGGGGGAGGGCATAAATAAATAAAAATAAACCTTAAAAAAAAAAAAGACCAACTGGGAAAAAGTATTTGCAAAACATATATCCAACAAAGGACTTGTAGCTAAAATATATAAAGAACATTTACGATTCAATAATATGAAGATGAACAACACAATTTAAAATGGGTGAAAGATTCAAATAAACAATTCCCCAAAAAAGATGTATGAATGATAAATTAGCACATAAAAGATTCTCAACATCATCAGTCATAAGGAAAATGAAAATGAAAATCACAATAAGATACCACTTCACAACTACAAGCATGGCTAAAATTAAAAAGACCAACCATAACAAGCAACTCTTATACACTGTTAGAATGTAAAATGGTAAAACCACTTTGGAAAAATTTGGCACTTTCTTAAAAACCTATCACATGACTCAGCGATTCCATTCTTAATAGAAAAGAAAGCATTCATAGCAGCTTTATTTGTAATAGCCAAAAACTAGAAACAATGCAAATGTCCATCAAAAGGTGAATGGATAAACAAAGTGTGGTATATCCAACAATGGAATACTGCTCCTCAATAAAAGGGAATAAAATACAGGTATCTACAAAAACATGGATGAAATAATCTAGACCAAAAAAGTGCATACTGTATATTCCATTTATATAAAAATCTAGGAAATGCAAACTGACCTATAGTAATAGGAAGCAGGTTGGTGGTTACCTGGGGAGGAGGGAGGGCAGGCAAAGGCTGGAGGGAGAGATTGCAAAGGGCCACAAGGAAACTGGGGGGTGATGGATATGTTAACTATCTTGATTGTGATGGTGGTTTCTTATGTCACAATGTATCAAGTTGTATGGTTTAAATATTTGCAGTGTAGTGTAGGTCAATGTATCTCAAGAAAATTATAAAAACTGGCTCTTCTTTCAACTCTTACAGTTTTCCAAATAATTAATAAGGAACAAGAACTTTTAATAAAAAAGAACAAGAAAAGGTGCCTGTATTAAAAGCTGTGTGCATAGTTTGTTGAGTAAACTACAGGAAAAAGCTTAAAACCCATTGATAGAGAAAGAGTTAAATTATGCTATACCCATACAATATAACAAAAAACAGCTATTAAAAAATAAAGTGGGTTTATATGTGACATTAAATTTTCTATAGTCTAAAAGACAAGATATAGAAAATTTATGGATGATCTTTTTTTTTTTTTTTTTTT
>JAQZBX010106322.1:0-10758 GCA_029593785.1 Cabassous unicinctus
GGCACCTCCCATGTGGGATGCAGGCACTTAACCACTTGAACCACATCTGCTACCTTTACATTAATAGAAGACTTCAATGCACCAATTTCAATCATGAATAGAACATCTAAACAGAAATCAGTGAGGAAATAGAGGAATTAACAATACTATAAACCAACGAGGCCAAAAGGATATATAGAATACTTCACTCAACAATAGCAAATACACATTCTTCTCAAGTGCCCATGAAGCATTCTCCAGGATAGACCACATGTTATGTCACAAAACAAGTCTCAATAAATAACAAAAAGTTTGAAATAATGCAGAGTATCTTCTCTGGCAAAATGGAATGAAGCTAAAAATAAATAAGAGAAGGAAAAGCTGGAAAATACTCAAATATGTGGAAATTAAACAAGGCACTCATACCAGTGGGTCAAAGAAAAAAATCATAATAAATCAGAAAATGCCTTAAGACAAATGAAAATAAAACACAATTTAACAAAATTTATGGGATGCAGCAAAGGCAGTACTCAGGGAAATTTATAACTTTAAATGCTTATATTAAAAAAGGAGAATGATCTCAGATCAGTGACCTAACCTCACAACAGGGTTATTTGGAAAAAGAAGAGCAAACTTAACCCGTAAATAATAGAATTTAGAACACAAATACATGGAATAGAGGATAGAAAAGAAATTGAGAGAATCAATGAAACCAAAAGATAGTTCTTTGAAGATATCAATAAAATGTACAATCTTTTAGATAGATTGACAAAATAAGAGAGAGGATGAAAATGATTAAAATCAGAAATTAAAGTGAGGAAATTATTATTTACCTTACAGAAATAAAAATAATTATAAGAGTGTACTCTGAACAATTGTATGCCAACAAATTAGATAAATTTAATGAAATGGTCAAGTTTCTAGACACACAAATTACCTGAACTGACTAAAAAGCAATAAAAAATCTCAAAAGGCCAATAACAAGTCAAGACATTGAATCAGTAATCGAAAACCTCCCAAAAAAGAAAAGTCCAGACCAGATGGCTTCACTAGTAAGTTTTACCAAATATTCAAAGACAAATTAACATCAATCTGTCTCAAACTCTTACCAAAAATTGAAAAGGAGGAAAATCTTCCTAACATTCTATAAGGCTACCATTACCCTAATACAAACGTCAGATAAAAACATCACAAGAAAAGATAATTACAGAAACATATTTCATCATTCCCCCTAAGATCAGGAACATAGAAAGGATATCTGCTTTTATCATTGCTATTCAACATTGTACTGAAAGTTCTAACCAGAGCAAGTAGGCAACAGAAAGAAATAAAAGGCATCCAAATTGGAAATTGGAAGTAAAGCTATCTCCATTTGCAGGTGATGTGATCCCAGATCTAGAAAATCCCAAAGAATCCACAAGAAAGCTACTAGAATTAATAAATAAATGAATTCAGCAAAACTGTAATCAACTTGCAAAAATCAGTAGTTTCTATACACCAGCAATGAACAATCTGAAAAAAGATATTAAGAAAACAATTCCACCTATAATAGCATCTAAAACAATAAAATATATAAGAGTAAATTTAACTAAGAATGTGAAAGAATTATTCACTGAAAACTACAAAATATCTCCAAAAGAAATTAAAGGAGACCTAAATAAATGGCAAGATATCCCATTTTCATGGATTGTAAGACTAAATATCATTAAGATGTCAATATTGCCTAAAGCAATATACAGAGTAAACACCATCCCTATCAAGAGTTTAGCAGCCATTTTTCAGAAATGGAAAAGTCAATCATGAAATTCATATGGAATGGAAAGTTGCCCTGAATCACCATAACCATCTTGAAAAAAAAAAGTTGGATGTCTTACATATCCTAATTTTAAAACTTACTACAAAGCTACAATAATTAAAACAATGTTGTACTAGGATAAAGACAGACATATAGACACACACATCTACGGTCAATTGATTTTTGGCATGGCTGCCAACTCTGCCCAATGAGGAAAGAATTGTCTCTCTTCAACAAAATGGTGCTGAGAAAATTGGATATCCACGTGCAGAAGTGTGAGGTTGGGCCCTTATGTCACTCCATATTCAAAAAAATAACTTAAAATGTAGAAATGACCTAAATAAAAGAGTGAAAACAATGAAATTCTTAGACAATAACACAGGGGAAATTATCAGGACCTTGTATTAGGCAATGGATTCTTCCTAAAACAGGAAAAGCATGAGCTACAAAAGAAAAATAGATAAATTGGGCTTCATCAAAATTCAGAACTTTGTGCTTTGAAGGACATTATCAAGAAAGTGAGAAAACAACCTACAGAATGGGAGAAAGTATTTGAAAATCATGTCTTATAAAGCTTTCTTATCCAGAATATTTCATACACTCCTGCAACTCAACAACAAAAAGACAAATAATCCAATTTTAAAAATGGGCAAAGGGCATTATACATACACAATAGGCATAGGGTAGAAACAACTTAATTGTATATGAGATGCATAGAAGAACAAAATGTAGTATATTTAGACAATAGAATATTATTTAACCATAAAAAGGAATGAAATTTTGATATGTGCTATAACATGGATGAACCTTGAAAACGTTGAGTGTTATAAGTGAGATACAAAAAGACAAATATTGTATAAAGTCACTTATATGAAATATCTAGAATAAGCAAATTCACAGAGACAGAAAGTAGATTAGATATTACCAGAAACTGGGGGAGGAGGGAGTTTGCTTCAAGGGTAATGAATTTCTGTTTTGAGTGATGAAAAAGTTTGAGTAATGGAGGGTGGTATTGGTAGCACCACATTTAAAAGTAATTAATGCCACTGAATTGTACACTTAAAAATGGTCAACATGGCAAATTTTATATCATATATATTACCACATTTAAAAATTATAGTGGCTGGATCAGTAAATTTCAGTGGACAAAATAGGGAACAGATCACACATTTATATAGCACTTCCCAGTTTTCAAAAGACTTCTGAAATACTTTTCTCACTTAAACCTTGGAAGAAGCAGGTCACAAGCTTTACTTCTTTTGATTTGTGAGGCACTTATTCTCTGCCTCACACCTTCTTGGAGTGAAATGTGCTATCTGGTTGCTCTACTCTTCTTTTCCAGTGTTTAACCTGACCCTCTAGCAGGATATATTTCTTATATTCATATTCTCTTAGAATGGGAAGGAACCTTAGAAACAATTTAACGCAACCCCCTCTTTTTACTGAAAACTAGAGTAAGTGGCTTGAAGAATGATGAATCATTAACCGCAGAAACAGAACTGGGTCTTCATTCCTTTCATCCTGTGCTGCCTCCCCAATATCTTCTTTTTCCCTCCTACTAAAAGGACCATTGTCTACAGATATTTTATAGTATCACTGAAGATGAGGATGCCCACTCTCCAGCTGGGCCACAGAACTATCAAGTGATACTTGGATCCATGCTCTTTTCCCCAGGCCACTCCATGTCCCCAATCTTGTACCTTAGAGATGCCTACATCTGTCATCTTGAACACTCCTTTCAGGTAACTTTCAACACTTAGGAAGTTTTACATTTAATTAAAAAATGTCTTTCTTCCACTGTTTTTTTGAGAGATTGAACAACTTCCAAAGGGAAATAGAAGGGATGGGGAGGGAGAAAGAGGAGAGAACCTAGCCAGTATGAGCAAATGAATGAACTGTAACCATTAATGACATGAACAAAGTTGTAATCACATCATTTACATTTGTCTAGTGGGGAACAGACTTATGTAAAATACATGGATCTATGTTGAGAAATACTTTTTGACTTTCAAATTGGCTAACTTATCCTTGCCTTTATGGCAGATTGAGTTATATACCCAAGGGGGAAATAAATCTTCTTAATCCCATTCCTATGGGTGTGAACGCATTGTAAATAGGGCCTTTTGAAGATGTTATTTTTAGTTAAGGTGTGGCCAACTGAATAAGGATGGGTGTTAATCATATTACTGGAAATTTTATAAAAAGAAAGCCAGGGGAGAAGCTGGAAGCTGTAAGTCACCAGGAACCCAGAAGAGAAAGAAGAGGACATTGCTATGTGATGAGAAAGCCAAGGATTGCCAGCCAGCCAGGGTGCTACCTACCGCATGAGGGAACAAGCCTTCCAGTCTCTGAAGCTGTGAGAAAATAAATCCTGTTTTTTAAGTCAACTCATTGCCTGGTATTTGTCATAGCAGTCTTGAAAATAAGACACTTTTTAAAAAGTAGGACATATCATGATGTATATCTGCCTGAACCCAGCTTTCTGATCAGATTTATTCAAAATGTTACTTCAGTAAAGGTGTGGCCTAATTGTATAAGGTTGGGCTTTGATGTGTATTACTGGGTCCTTTATAAGCAGAGTGAAAAATCAGATGGAGAGAGAAGCCATGAGGAACAGCCAGAAGCTGGAAGCCAAGAGAATCCAGAAGAGAAAGGGGAAGACTCCAAGATATGCACTGCATTGTGATGGAAAAGCCAAAAAACTCCAAAGATTTCAACCAGCCAGAAGATACCAACCCTGGGAGGAAGCAAGTGTTCTAGCGTCTGAAATCATGAGCCAAAAAATTCTTGTTGTTAAGCCAACCCACTGTATAGTATCCGTTTTAGCAGCTAGGAATCTAAAACAACCTGTATGTTTCATTTTCTTTATCTGCAAAATGGGTTCAATAATAAATACCTTGGAGAGGTGCTATGAGGATTAAATGAGCTGAATAGAAAGAGTGTAGCACCAAGTATAGAATATAATGAATGATTAAGAAAAGTTACTTTCCTCCCTTCCTCTTTCTTTCACTTCTCCTTTCTCCCTTATGTGAATTTATTTAAATGGTTTTATTTAAATGGTCTGGAAAACTGTAATGCATCTGTCTGGGAAGGACTCCCAGCATGACTCCTGGGATGCAGAAATAATCAAAATCTAACCAAATCACATGCATAACAGAGGGAGCTAAAAGGCCAAGGGAAAGCTTCTGGTTAAAGTTCAAAGCACAGCAACTCCCCAGTGCACACTAATGTCAGGACATTAGGTGATGCTTCATGAACTGATCTACTCCCTGTGCCCACCTGCTTTGCTGAAGGCTTCCCCAATACCTAGGACACAAATGCATTCTCAGCAGGTGAGTGCAGGTGTTCATTTAGGCCTTCTACCTTTTCTCTGGATTTTAGAGAGGTTCCTAATTACTTACATTCAGTTTCCTCAATCAGAGAGTACTATTCTTTATCTATGCGTCATTCTCAACCCCAGGTGTGTAAATTTCCCATTCTCCAGATGGGTTTACAACTGGTTCACAGCTCACTTTGTTTCTAATCATTTGAATTTTTCTGCCTGGCTCTTGGGTTCATGGACTCCCCAATGAGAGTTGGTTTTTTTCACTTTTTTGTTTGTTTGTTTTGAGGAGGTACCAGAGATTGAACCCAGGACCTTGTACATGGGAAGCAGGTGCTCAACCACTTGAGCTACATCCAGTCCCTGTTCATGGACTCTTGAATTTTTATCTCTTCTGATGTAAGAGGAAGAGAAGAGGAGACCTCTAGATACCACTGATAGAGCAGGGAGGAGGAAATTACTCATATAATGCAAGATCAATACTTTTAAATATAGCTCTGCCATGATAACACCTTTGAGAAGTGGATAATTGTTGAGGATTATTTCATTGCTCATTTTATCTTTTAAGGGATTATTGCTTGTATCTAAAAGTATATCCTGTATCCTACCACTTTAATGAGCTGCTATTACTTGGATATTTCTCAGATGATGCTACCAGGTTTTCGAACTGTACAGCCATTTCATCTGCAAATACAATTTATCCATTTCTTTCTTTCCAATGTTTCTTAAATTGTGGGCATTCTTTAGTATATGATTTTAAATCTCTGTGGTTTCACAACTCAATGTAATTGTGGCTTTTGTTTCATAACTTTTCTTCTCTAATAAAACCTTCCAAAAACTTATTTCCAACTTATTCTCAGCTGATGACTTTCTTTCCTCTTCTTTGAGAAAATAGAGGTGATCTGACTGGTATTCTCTCATTTTCCCTTCACTGAATCTACAAGTCTACAAATCTACCTACATCTATGTCTTTATTTTCTAATTACAAGGGAAATATCATCTCTGCTTCTATCAAAGGTTAATATCTACATTGTTGCCCTGGATCCCAATGTATTTTCCTTGCTTAAGGACTTCACCTGTGTTAAAAATTCATTTATTTTTATTCTCTTTCTTCTTTCTCCTTTTCTTCCCTTCCCTCCACCCAATTTCTTCCATCAGCAAAAAAAAAAAAAAAAAAAAAAAAAACATGATCTAGTGTCGCTTATTTTAAAAGCAAAGCAAACCCATCTTCAAAAACCTATCCTGACCTAATCACTGCCTTTTTCTTTTGCCTTTCACAGTAAAACTTCTTGGAATAATTTTGTACTACATGAGCTGTCTACAGTTCTTCCCTGCATACTCACTCCTCAATCCATTCTATTCTAGACCCCTTTCCCCTACTCTAATGAAATTTTTCATTCCAGGATCACCAATGACCTCAGTGCTTCCAAAGCCAATGAACACTTCTCGGTTTTACATTTCTCCTTCAACATGGTGGATATTCTTTTTTGAAATAATTTCCATTTTGGGCTTTCTAAACCTTTCCTGGAATCTCTTATTTTATTTTACTGCCTCCTCCAGCTCCTCTATTCAATCTCTTGTGTTTGAGCATAACAGAAATGAATTTTGCCTCATTCCCTTCCTTTTTTTTTCTGTACTAAATATATCTTTAAATGTTATTCCATGGTTTTAAATATCACATATTTGATGATGTCCCCACATGCATTGCTATGGCATCCCTGATATCATATATCCATGCTTGTGTATCCATGTCTATGTATACAACTGTCTTTATAATATCTACATTAACCTTGATCTCTGGACTCTGCTTCTCCCAATAAAGCACACCCTGTCCTCCCCAAGTTATCTACATATCAGTAAATGATATTACCATTTCCTCTATTGCTTTGGGAAAAAATGCAGAGGAAAACATTGATTCTTTTCTTTTTCTGAGTTTTCCTGCCTGTACAATTTGAAAATTATATTTTTCTCTTCAAAATGTATCAAATCTATCCACTTTTCCTTACTTTCATCATTATTCCACATTCCAAGGCACAGACAAGTTAAGCATAAACTCCTATAGTAGCCTTCCATATTCAGATTTATTTTTTCTCAGCTTCTACTAATTTTGCTTCTGGCCAATTGTATTTGTCTTGGCAGAGGAATCTTTTAAAAATGAAAATCATGCTACCCCATCATTCTGCTTAAAACTTTACCACTACTTTCCACTACACATGGAATAAAATCCAAATTCTTCTTCATCGTCTGGATTCTGTTTGTTTCTCTAGTCTTATTTTGCTTCATCTTTCCTTTGCTCACACACTTACCACCCTGGTTTTCTTTAGTTGTTGTTGTTCTAAGCTCTTTTCCACTTTAATATTTCAGCTTTTGTCAATTCTTGAAATGCTTCTTCCCAGGCTATTCATGTAGTGGGGTATTTTCATCCCTCAAGTATTAGCTAACACACTACCTCCCGAAGGCCCATTCCTTGACCACTCTATCTAAGGCAGCTTCCCCTCCTCTCACATTTTTAATCATCTTGTGTATTTATTTATTTATTTTCCCCACTCAACATATACATTTAGAATGTAAGTTTCCTGAAAGTAGGGCCTCCTCTGCTTACTAAACTTATTCTTACCACCTATAATTAGTACATGAAATAGTAGAGTCACTTAATATTTATTGAATTAATAAATGCATTCAAATTGATCATTTTAAGATGTCTTGAAAATATCCTATCTGTTTTTTCCTTCATATTCTTATTAAATAATTTTTGAACTTTAACAAAAGCCTCTCTGGAAGGAATGTAAATGTTATTAAGCCCCTTTTTTCTTATGTGAGTGACCTACCAAACACATTATGCCTCATACAAACAGATTTGTTTATTTCAAACTATTTTTGCATCTCAGTCTCTACATTACTTTTTTGGGTCATGTTAATTTTTTAATGCTTTGGTGGATTTTATGTGGTAATATTTTATTTAAGGCTTTCATACATAGAGAATGAGATTAATTATAGAAAATAATTTATAATCTCATATGATTTAGTTTTGTTATTCATCAGGCTGTTTTCTTATATCTCTAGGGCAGTGGTTCTCAACTGGATGAGATTTTGTCCCCTAGGAGATATTTCACAATGTCTAGAGAAATCTTTTGTTGTTAAAACTGGGGAAGAGATGTACTATTGGCATATAGTGAGTAGAGGCCAGCAATGTTGCTAAATATCTTACAACATACAGGATACATACAACAAAAAATGATCTGGCCCAAAATGCCAATAGTGCTGCAGTTGAAAATCCTGCTCTACAATTAATTACATCTGAAATTTCACCATCTAGAGATATGTATGAGGTAGAAAAGCCTTTAGTCCTGGTAGACACCCAGGCTAGGTCCACTAAGAGGCTGAGTTTGCATGCCCATATCCAGAACATACATTTCTTTTTAGAACTTAGTGTACTTGTTGAAATAATCTAGGGTTGGCACTCTTAAGGCTGTAGCCTCTGATTAGTTCTTCCTCCGTTTTTTCCCGACCTTAACTACTTGAAGACCTCAATTTTATCTAGGCAATGCATCAGGAAAAGTCCTAACGCTACTTCAGTATCTGGCATACTGTGGTTAACTATTTTATGTGTGAAGCCCTATTATAAACTTTTTTGAAATATTAACTAATTTATTTATTATCTCTCTGAAGAGATGCTATTATAATCTCCACTTAACTATGTCGAATCCAAGACACAGAAAAGTTATATGACTTTCCTTATGAAATATGGCTAGTAGATCACTGAGGCAGTCTGGTTTAAGATTCCATATTGCCTACCATTCTGCTATCTTTCTTTTCCTGGCCAAATAATAATAATAATAATAATTTGATAAGATAAAAACTAAGCCCATAAGTATGGGTGCGTAGGAAGAGAGATTGTTTGGGTTATGACTTCTTTGCATTTTGCTCATATATGTATTTTATCATATTTTAGCACTCACTTGCTGACAAGGGATATCAGGTACCCAGTGTTTTAGGAAAACAAGCAAAAAATCAGGGGAGTAAAAGCTTAAATGTTAGAAAATATATTCATTAACTTATTTTTTTAGATGTGAAACATGAGTAAAAATTGTATTTTTTTTTAAACCACAAAATGGCTCAGTTGTAAAGCCAGTGTTATAAGTAATACCAGATATTATTTTACCCTTTAAAGTTCTTACTGCATGTCAGCTGTTATATCAGTTATGTTATATACATTCAAGTCAAACATTCAATCCTAAATACACGAGCTAGAAAACATTATTACCTCCATTTTCCAGGTAAGTCTCTGAGGTTTTTAGGGGATAGGCTGACTTGTCCAAGCTCACCCAGTTAATAAGTGATGAAGCAAGATCTGTGCCTAGAAGACCCACCTCTACAACAAGGCCCCTTGTACTTTTTACAACACCAACTTTCATTTAAAAATTGCATAGTGGGGGATTGTGGGAACATGGCCCACAAGTTAGGCAGATAAGGCTCAGCTGTCACTAAAACAACAAAGAGCCAAAGGCTGCCTTGGAGATCTGCTTTGGGGTACAGCAGACCAGGACAGTGCTTCACAACTCCCAGGAGAATGAAGGACAAAGAGACGAAGAAGCCGAAACAACAAGCTGTGAATTATTATTTTTATTTTATTTTATTTATTTATTTATTTATTTATTTATTTTTCATATATATTTTAAAAGATGCTTAGATTACATAGATGCTACACAAAAATTACAGGGATTCCCATGATCTCCACCACCCATACCTCCCACAACATCTCACATAAACCTCTTTCACTAGTGTGGCACATCACCTGCAATGGATATACACATCCTGGGGCTTTGTCAGCATAGACCACAGCTGACATCATAGACCACACTCTCTCCCACACAGTTCTGCATGGTATATGCTGCTCTAAAATGGCCTATATCTGTCACCACAACATCATTCAGGACAACCCCCAAGTCCTGAAAAAGCCCCTGTATTACAACTGCCATTCCCCTCCCTGCCCCGAAAGTGTCTAGTGGCCACTGGCTTCACCTCACTGTTATAATTTCTTCCATTGCTTGAATCCCAATATGTCTACAACAGAATACCATTGAGTCCACTCTAGTGGACTCTAGCTCTTCTCCCAATCCTGAGGCGGCTGGAATGGTGATGTCCACTCCATCTACAAGTGAAAGTGGGCTTATATCCCATGGATATGGTGGATGGGATTATCCTGCCTGCAGCTGCAGGCTCTCTCCATTCCCTGGGATGGCCGTTGTCCATCATTGTCATCTCCTCACCAGGTGACTTGGGTGAGTCCATTGCTGTAGAGTAGGAGTTGCAGCTCCACTGAGATTCCAGGCACATGAGTCTATGCTCTTGTAATTGAACTTGGCCTACTGTTATGGGGTGCTTAAGGATTGCCACCTGAGAGCCTCCTTGTTGCTCAAATGTGGCCTCTCTCTAAGCCAAACTCAGCATATGAATGCATTACCTTTCCCCCAACATGGGACATGACTCCCGGGGATGAGCCTCCCTGGCAACAAGGGACTAATACCAAGTGCCAACTGGAAACACGACTGGAAAACAAAACAAAACAAAACCTTGAATAAAAGGGGGAAAAGGTAAAGACAAATGAGTTCATGTGGCTAAGAGACTTCAAAGAGAGTCAGGAGGTCATCCCAGAGGTAAG
>JAQZBX010106323.1:0-10760 GCA_029593785.1 Cabassous unicinctus
AATAGCTCCAAGTGCAGGAACTTTAATAACAGGTCTTGGGAGATGAGAGACTTCTGTATAAATATCTTTCTAGCTTGAGGAATCTTTCAATATTACTTTCCTAATCAAATCTTCCTTAAGAGCCAGCATACATTTTTAAATAATCGATATAAAAAGTGGCAAAGGTCGTGTCTCTATTTCATCAGACTCTGGGAAAAGTTATGCAACTTGTTTTCTTTTAGGATAGTATTGTGTGGCTTCTTTTCCTGGTGAAATTATTGTGTCCTAGTTAGACTGCTGCCCCAAACCATGAATTTTTCCCGCTTTTGACTGTCTGCTTCATGGATTGATTAGCTTCTCAGAAAGACAAGTAAGCTGACCACTTGTTGGGTTTTGTTTCTTGTAATGATGTTGTATTCCGTGTTGCTGTAATGTTCAGAAATTCTGTGTGTGAACTCAGTGTTTATGTTTTTAGTTCACTTGGTATATTTGTGCATATTTTGTAAGTGTGAAAATTGTTTATATTCTTAAGCATAAAAGTGTGTCCCAATATGTAAATATGATCAAGTTTCCATGCTCTTAAAAATCCTTTAAACCACCGGGAACTACCAGGATTCAGTTTAACTGAGCAATGCTCAACCATTCAGATTTATGCCTTGTATTGCATAGTCAAAATCAAGGCAGTGAATGGGCTTATCAAGATTTTTTAAAAAATGCTTTGTCACACATAGGCTTCTTTCTCTGAAGATTTCTTCTTGAAAGTACCAAGCTAGAACCCAGAGCTGCTTAATAAGTAACCTCCTCATGTGTGAATATTTTGTCTTCTACTACTTACTACCCTTCTACTTAGCAGCAAACATTTAGGCAAATGAGATGGTTAATATGAAAAGTGAATCCATGACTTTGGTGTATTTTATATAGATTTATGTATATGTATATATATTAGTTAATCTAACACATCTTACATGCTTCACATATGGAATTTATGTACAAATTTAGGATGGATTTGGAAAGCACAAATCACCTTTTATTTGGATTATATTTTATTATGTAATATATTTTTGAAATTAATATTCCTCAATTTTCTTTTTTTTCAATAAGTAGACTGAAATAATGTAATACCTCCTCTGATTTTAAGAGTTTACATTTTCTCTTGTACAATATAGCCAGCCTACTAATTTACCCCATCAGCTTTGCAGTTTGGCAGAACCTCATGAAGCTTGTCAGACTGAACCACAGCACTTTTGCTTTATTAGCAGATTGCATTATAGAGGCCAGGGTAGGAGAGTGCCAAGGTTATATACAACCTGCATTTTTTTAAAAATGTTACCAAAATGAGATAAAAGCCTTATACAAATGCAACCCTAGGCACCCCACAGATAATGCTATTGATTTCCCTAATGAGTGGGGAATGCTTAGGGAACCTCATATTTGCTTTTGGTGAAAGGACACAGGCAGCTCTGTCTGAAAGATGGAGAAATTGTTAGCTAGAAATTGTCACCATTTTCCATCTACCGCCCTCATCTTATTTATTTATTCATTATTTACCTATCATTCCCTTTTGAACAGGCTAGAGCTTTTCTAAACAGTGTAGATTTAATCCAACACTTTATCTTATGGAAATTACTGGAGTGATTTGTGTTTTTATGCTTACATTAGTTTTTAAAAGTTCTTTTTAAAAACGAGTAGCTATTTTCTGATTGCACTATTGGGTAAACTGATGAGTCCCTAGGGTTTAATACCCAGGGAACTAAAATGCTTTTGAGAAACTAGTGTTTGTGAGCGTGTGAATGTACCTGCTGGGCTGTTTATCTTATATTTACTAGGAAAGGTCTTTACTCTTTCATAGCCACAGTGCCTTCAATGGATACGTTTATACTGTATTTTTTTTAATGCCATCACCTGGAGAATAGTTTTATATTTTCTTAAAATAAAAGATATTTTGAGGAGTGCTTTTCTTACCCCACCCCCCATATCTCACTACAAAGACAACACTTCCTTTCAGTTCTTAACTATTTCTTGGTCACTTATATTTTATTGTCTTTCAAGAAGATTGCTACTTCTTTTCCTTTGTTTGAACCAGAGCTCCTGGGATTCCTTTCAAGGAAAACATTACTAATAAGGAAATATCATGCCACCTGCATCATAGAATTTTTTTAAATTGCCAACGCAATGAAAGGACAAAGTATGTTTATAAAAACATATTCATGAATTCAGTCATTCATTCCAGAATGATTTATTGGAAACCTACTATGTTAGGTGGTAACCTTTACACTTTATTAAAACAGCTTATAATTATTAGTTCAAGGCTTTATCACTTTAGACATTGAAATGAGTTTTCACATCATTTAAAAAAACTTAACGTATCTATAATTATAACTACTTGAGGGTTTAAAAAATTTTAAAAACAATCTTTTATAATGTTACTTGGAAAGAATAGTGTTATTTATTCACACACACCCAAATACTCAGAAACAATTTCACATTTCCTTTGCCAGCAGTAACCATTTAGACTCTCTTTGTCTCTCTGCATTTAGCTGATATGATTCTTGATATAAGTTAAAAGGACTGTTTGGAGGAATAGAGAATGAATACTGGGCAATTATATCCATAAAGGTGTTTGTTATATAGTTTGCACTTTGTCTGCTAATAATGCCTCCGTTATGTTTGGAGAACCTAGTTCACAGCTCTAGGCAGCGTTCTCCATCCTAATGGGGGAACAGCTCCTGCCTAAAAGGGTCCAAGTATAGTCATATAACTAAGGAGTCCTTGACTCTTCCTTCAGGTGAGCTGCTGTCAGCTCTGATTGAACTGGCTTGAATCCACGCTGCTGAATTTCAACCAGTAACCCAAGGCTGAAAGCTGGTGAGCCTAACAAAGATGCAAAGGGCAAAGGGCCCCAGGGTGAAACTCCTTTGAATGGCTATAGAGAAAGGTGTTATAAAAGTACATAATCTCCTCAATGTTTTTCCAAAGAGCACACCAGGTTTTAGGAGATTAGTCTAGGGAATATTTGGGACCTTCCGGGGTTTAGTTCTAAACTTACAAGAAACAGGTGCCATGCCCACAACGTATCTGAGCTGCATGTTGCCTGTTCAGCTCTCAAAAAACACCTGTAGCATTTGGAACCATAGGTGAGCAGAAATGCTTTCTGATGACTTATCTTCATTCTAGTGCAAGTAGCAATTTGTGAACTTAAACAGTGGATAAGATGAATTTGCTCTCCAAGCCTGTCACCCTGCTTTATGCTTACAGTTCTCATTATGTTTATTTTCATAGGGGTAGCGAAGCCAGAATTTCACATGGAGAATAAGGGTGGGAAAAAGAACCGATTGCCTGGACATGTAATGGTGTATTATATTCTTCACGTTGATGACAAACCTGCATTTCTTACAACACAGCTGAACCAATAGAATCATAAATTACGTTTCAGTATCAAATAGCCAGTTTAGCACACTTTTGACGATGCTGCCACATGTCCAAGAATTGCAGTCCCTATACTTATGATATGGTTTGATGTCA
This sequence comes from Cabassous unicinctus, assembly GCA_029593785.1. NCBI lineage: Eukaryota > Metazoa > Chordata > Mammalia > Cingulata > Chlamyphoridae > Cabassous > Cabassous unicinctus. Next base: position 3,502 of record JAQZBX010106323.1, read on the forward strand.
GAAATTTTATCAGGGTTGAAATTATGGAGTTCCTTTGGAGAGTTCCATTGAGTATCTCTCCACCCTCTGCCTTGGTGGTGTGGAGAAAGTTCCTTTACTTCTTCTGCCAGTTATTCCAGGTGAAGTAATAACCTCCAAAGGAAGAGGGTATGGTGCCCAGCTCTAGTGAGGAGCCGCGGAGAAGACAGGCTCCCTCCACTGCATACTTCCAAGCAGAGCAGCTATGCTTTGATCTATTTGACATCTGTGATAGGTAGGTGTAACCGTTGGCCAATCTGATGGAATTATGAATTCCAAAAATATAATTGGATCATGCTTGTAAACTGATCTGTTAATCTGGGCATGATTAGGTTATGATTAGGGTGTTGAGCCCCACCCCTTGGTGGGTGGGGAATCAAATATAAAAGGCATGGCAAGAAGCAATCTTTTGAGAAGCAGTTTTGATGTTGGAAAGAAGGCCCCAGGAGAAGAGAAGCAAGCCATTCACCTGATCATCTACAGCTGACCTTGTGGAGGAAACAAGAGCTAAGCCCTGAGAGAAACGCAGCCCCGGGAAGAGAGGAACCCCAGAAGCCTGAACCCTGGCAAATGTCAGCAGCTGTCTTGCTCCAACACGTGGCAATGAACTTTGGTGAGAAGAAACTTAATGCATTATGGCCTGGTATCTGTAGACTTCTACCCCAAACAAATACCCTTTATAAAGACCAACCCATTTTTGGTATTTCACATTAGCACCCCTTTTGGCTGACTAATACAGTAGGCTAATGTGTCAACTCGGCCAGGTAATTGTGCCCAGTTGTTTGGTCAAGCAAGCACTGGGCTAATTGTAATACAATGGCATTTATGGACTTTAGTCATCGGTGAGTTTACTGCAGAGATGACTGATTACATCTGCATCAACCAGGGAGATTGCCGTCAGCAGTGAGTGATGTTTTATCCAATCAGCTGAATGCCTTAAAAGGAGAAGGGATTTCAGCATTCAGAGAGAATTTCCTAGCTTGCCTTTGGACAGCCAACTTTTCCAGGAAACTCATCAAGGACCTTCAATGGACCTTCATCAGAGCCTCTGATTTGCAGCCTGCCTGCAGAACCTGGACTTGTGCATCCCCATGGTCATGTGAGAGACTCTTATAAAATCTCATAGTATTTACAGATGACTCCTGTTGATTCTGTTTCTCTAGAGAACCCTAACTAATACAACATCTTAGGCTCTGCTTAAAACTTGTTTTGAAGAAAAGGTTCTGTGGCTACAAGAGATTTGTGTGCAAACCACCAAACTAGATGGTTTTTAGGTGTTTTCAACCTTGAGATTTAGTCTGGGCTCCTGCTTCTCGTTGGATGTTCCTTTGCCTTGAGTCACAGAAACCTCGTATGGCTGTTGCTTTTGGGATTCCTTTCTTGGACCCAGGAGTTACCACCATACACACCATGACTTCCCAACCCACCCAGAAAATGACCCCCATCAGGTGACACCTCCAAGAAACCACTTGTCTCAATGAAGCTAAGGAAACCAGAACTTTTCCCCACCCCACCCCCTGTACCCGTATTTATGGCATTAGAAGGATGGTTCCAGAGGATTTGTAAGTCACTATATCACTTAACCAAGCTGTTCCTATTTGGGAGATGAAAAAGCATCATATCCTGCACACTCATGGCGTGGATATTATCATTGCATAGTTGCAAGACACTTGATGTCCCAAGTGAAGGAGAAATGAAGACAACACTAAAGAGGTTAGAAATGGTGCCTTCATATTGAAAGCAGTGAAAGGGTTAGACCACAGTGAATGAAAGTGGAACCAGGAGTATAACAAACCCCTTTTGGCACCATTTGCTAAGTGGAAATTATTTAGTTAGGAACCAGCAGTGCCGGTTTTGCGGATCTAGTTCTGTGAGCTGTAAGGTGAGCTGTGAGGCATTACAAGGGTGGCAGCTTTTAGATTCACAATTAGTAAATGTATTTTGCGTATTTACCCTTATTTTAACAGGGAAAAGCAAGTCATTTTCAAAGAGAAGTGTTCTCTGTTTGCAGTAGAATTGTCAATGCATAAATGCTTCAAGAACTTTCCACAGTAGTGGAGGGGTGTGGATTTTAAGAGGTCAACATGTTTGGAATGAATTGTTGACATGGTCTTCCTGGAGGATAAAAGAACCAGAGAGCAAGGTCTGTAGCGGGCATGGAAGAGAGGACCTTATCTCCTGCTTGAGCTCTAGACCATCCCCTTCAGAACATCTGCACAAAGATGAACAGGCAGCTTTCTTCCAGTACCTCATAATACTTCTCTGAAGTAGAAGGGACAGAGTTTTGAAGGGGATAGGCTCAAGTAAAGGAAGTTGGTACCCTCTGGGAAGTCATACATTCAAGTGAGAGACAAGATCAAGATCAGGTCTCCTGAAATGGTGCCAGCCTTTTTTGGTTTCATACTGTTTTTGTTTTTTTTAGACAAACATTTCTTTAATCTAGAAATTACAATATTTTTCAGTGGTCATTCCAGCTCAGGAAGATACTTATATGTTAGCTTAAGAAGGAGGTAACACCCAATGGATTAGACTTCCTGAGTGAGCAGTGGGATTTGGAGTTAAAGCTGCTGTGACTAATATTGGACACCAGGAAAATGTCCAAATCAAGGCATTATCAGGGTGTGCGTTCTTCCTAAAGACCAGCTACTGGCGATCTTTGGCTCCTCTGTCACATGGCAAGGCATATGGTGGTGTCTGTTTGTTTGTAAGCAATGGATGTGGTTCTCAAAGGTAGGAGCATAAAAGTTATATAAGCACTACCATTACTGAGTCAACTCCAGGATCCATCCTAAGTCTCCAAAGGAAGATCCAAGAACTGTAAAGGAAATCTGTCGTAATTGCTGTTATCAATCTAAAAAGTATCTAAAACTTGACCAGGAGTCAGGAACCCGAGTTCTAGCTCTGATATCATGAAGCTTCACTTGGTTAGCCTCTGTGCACCTAAGTTTCTTCACCTTTAAGTCTCTTTCCATATTCACACTTGAGGATTCTGTTACTAATTTCCATTCATAAGCTATTATTGATCAGTTATCCATAGGTGTATCTAAATGAGTATTGAATGTGTTGGTAATTTCCACGTATACCTGATAAAATTATATAGAGAAAGTCTTGAGGACCTATCAGAGCCAAAAATAAAAATAAAACAAAAACAAACAAAACAAAACAAACAAAAAAAACCCAACCTGTGTCCTACTTCCTTTTTGAACTCCCTCTTAAGTTTCTTCTTGATAGTCTTTGAAATTTGAAATCCCAGATAGCCAGTCAAGCCCCAATTCATTATGTTTGACCTAATACAAAATAAAGCTCACCATCCCTAAACTGACCCCTATAAGATGGACAAATCCTTGCCAGTCAATAGGAGTCAGGCTAATGCCCTTTTTTTTTTTTTTTGTCTAAAAAATAATTTGCCATCCCTAGAAGCCCAAAGCTGCTTGCGTTTTTACACATGATCTGGCTTTTTGCTGCAGCAAAACTGGTGCCCTGAATAAACTGCTGTAATCTGCAAACTCAATTCTGGTTTGTCTTTTGATATGGCAATCTTGGAGGAAAAAATTTCTATAAATCCATTTGATTTTCAGGAACTAGACTGGATGATTTTATTTTCCATTAAATATTATCTGTAAAGTTTCAGTAATGGAAGCACTCAAATTCTGTATTTCCGTGATGTAATGAACGAAACCATGTGTAAGCTTTGTGGGTTTTGACCAGTCTCTCCTCCAACCTTTGTATTTTTCAAATGAGCATTTTAATTGCAAAGTTATGTCTGCTTGTTGGGGGGAAAAAAACAAATAATATGGAAGTATAAAAAGTAGATGTCTTCTCTATCTTTTCCCCAATCTCAAATGTTTGGTGTGTAATAGTCATGAAATTTTTCAATTTATATAAAAAATATACATAACTTTTATGTAAAGAGAAAACATTAACTATACTCTTTAGTAACCAAACTTTTTTCACTTGATATTTAATCTCAGAAATATTAGGAGATATTATTTCTAGACCTACCTCACTCTGTACAGTATCAGCCTTTGATTTTATAGGCTTAGCTCATTGATTTTGCAATTTGTCCAGATATTGTCAGAAAACACTGAACTAGGGAAAATCAGGAAATTAGTATGTGTTTATTATACAAATACTTGATTATACAGATAAACAAAACGAGAGAAGAAAATTTTCCTATAATCCTTTCATAGAGAGATAACCATTATTAATACATTTTATATAATGAATATACTTAAAGGCACTTTATATGCATACAAATACATATACACATACATGTATGTGTATACATATATTTACATTTTAATAGACTTTATTATTTAGAGTAATTTTAGATTTATAGAAAAATTGTGCAGAGTGTACAGTGTTCCTATACACCTACTCTACCTTGTCATACTCCCCAGTTTCTCCTATTATTAGCATTTTGTTTATTGATAAACCAAAATAGGTCCATTATTATTAAGTAAAGTCCATAGTTTACATTGGGGTTCTGTCTTTGTATTGTACAGTTCCAGGGTTTTGACAAACGCATAATGTCATGAATCCTCCATTATAATATCATACAGAATAGTTTCACCACCCTAAAAATGCCCTGTTCTCTGCCTTTTCACTGTTCTTCCTACTGTCTCAATAGTTTACCTTTTTCAGAATGTAATATAATTGGGATCATACAGCATGTAGCTTTCTTACACTAGTTTCTTCCACTTAGCACTATGCATTTAAGGTTTTTCCATGTCTTTTGTGACTTGATAGCTCATTTCTCTTTGTTGCTGAATAATATTCCATTGTATAGATACACCACAGTTTATCCATTCACCAATTGATTGCTTCCAATTTTGGGTGATTATAAAGCTGCTCTAAACATTCATCCATTTATAGGCTTTTGTATGGACATAAGTTTCCAATGCATTTGGGTAAGTAACTAGGAGCATGATTATTGAATCATATGGTAAGCCTGTGTTTAACTTTGTAAGAAACTGCCAGACTGTCTCCCAAAATGGCAGTACCATTTTACATTTCCACCAACAATGAAGGAGAGTTCCTATTGCCCCACATCCTCACCAACACTTGGTGTCAGTGTTTTGGATTTTAGCTATTCTAATAGTTGTGTAGTGGTATCTTGTTTTAATATGCAATTCCCTAATGACATATGATATTGTATATCTTTTCTTATGCCTATTTGCCATCTGTATGTCTTCTTTGGTGAGGTGGCTGTTTAAATCTTGCCGATTTTCAAATTGGATTTTTTTGTTATTGTTGTTGAGTTTTAAGAGTTCTTTGTATATTTTTAATACAAGTCCTTTATTTGGTACATGTTTTGCAAATATTTTCTCCTAGTCCGTGGTTTGTTTTTTCATTCTCTTAACTGTCTTTTGCAAAACAGAAGCTTTTAATTTTAATAAAGTCCTACTTACCATTTTTTTTTCTTCCATGGATCATGCTTTTGGAGTTATATCTAAAAAGTCATTGCCAAACCCAAAGTCACCTAGCTTTTCTCCTGTTACCTTTTAGAAGTTTTATAGTTTTTTGCATTTTACATTTAGGTCTGTGATCCATTTTGATTTTACTTTTGTGAAAGTTGTAAGGTCTGTGTCTAAATTAATTTTTTTTTGCATGTGGATATCCCGTTGTCCCAGCACTATTTGTTAAAAGGACTATCCTTTCTCCATTGAATTGCCTTTTCTCCTTTGTCAAAGATCAGTTGACCATAGTATTATGTGTCCATTTCTGGACTCTCTGTTCTCTCTTCCATTGGTATTTGTCTTCTTTTGCCATTACAATATTGTCATAACACTGTTGTTTTATAGTAAGTCAGAAAGTCAGGCAGTGTCAGTCTTCCAACTTTGATCTTCAGTATTTTATTGACTTTTTTTTTTTTGCCTTTCCATATAAACTTTAGAATCAGTTTGTCAATATCCACAAAGTAACTTGCTGGGATTTTGTATTGGGATTGCCTTGATTCTGTAGCTCAAGTTGGGAAGAATTGACATCTTAACAAACTAAAGTCTCCCTATCAATGAATATGGAATACATCTCCATTTGTTTAGATCTTTGATTTCTTGTATCAGAATTTTGTACTGTTTCTCATATATATTGTTAGATTTATACCTAACTATTTTATTTTTTTGGTGCTAATGTAAATGGTGATGTGTTTTGATTTCAAATTCCAATTGTTCGTTTTTAGGAAAACAATTGACTTTTGTAAATTAAACTTTTATCCTACAACCTTACTATGATCAGTTTTTAGTTCCAAGAGTTTGTGTGTATATGTGTGGCTTCTTTAGGATTTTCCACATATCCAATCATGCCATCTGCAAACAAAGACTGTTTTATTTTTTCCTTCCTAATCTGAATACATTTTATTTCTGTTTCTTGTCTTATTGCATTAGCTAGAATTTACAGTGGGATGTTGAATTGAAATTGTGAGAGAGAATATTGTTGTTTTATTCTCAGTCTTAAGGAGAAAGCATCTAGTTTCTCACCATTAAGTATGATGTTATTTGTAGGTTTTTTTGTGGATATTCTTTATCAAGTTGAGGAAGTTCTCCTCTATTTCTAGTTCGCTAAGAGTTTTTTTTATTTTATTTTATCATGAATAGATGTTAGATTTTGTTGAATGCTTTTTCTACATCTATTGATAAGATCAAATGAGTTTTTTTCTTTAGCCTCTTTATGTGATATACTACATTAATGATTTTCTAATGTTGTAACAGTCTTGAATAAATGCAATAAATTTTTTTTATACTTTGTTAGACTTAAGTTGCCATTATTTTGTTGAAGTTTTCACATCTATGCTCATGAGTGATATTGGTTTGTAATTTTCCTTTCTTGTAATGCCTTTTGTTATATCTTCTTGGAGGTTTGACCCCTTTTATAGTTATGTGATGCTCCTCTTTATCCATGATAATTTTCCTTGTTCTGAATTCTTCTTTGTCAGAAATTAATATAGCTATCCCAGCTTTCTTTTAATTAGTGTTGTGTGGTATATCTTTCTGCATCCTTTTATTTTAATCTATTTGCATCTTTATATTTAAACTGGGTTCTTATAGACAACATATAGTTGGGTCTTGGTTTTTTATCAACTCTGATAGCCTCTGTCTTTTAATTGGTATATTTAGGCCATTCACATCTAATAATTATTGATATGGTTGAGTTAATATCCACCGTATTTGTAACTCTTTTCTATTCCTTGAGCTTGTCTTTGTTTCTTATTTGTCTTCCAGTCTTTTTTTTTTTTTTTTTCT
>JAQZBX010106324.1:0-10760 GCA_029593785.1 Cabassous unicinctus
GGAGCTCTATCGATTGAGCCACACCCGCTTCCCCATATGTATTTTAAAAGATGCTTAGATTACATAAATGTTACACAAAAATTACAGGGATTCCCATGATCTCCACCTCCCATACCTCCCATAACATCTCACATAAACATCTTTCATTAGTGTGGCACATCACCTGCAATGGATATACACATCCTCCTCCTTCCTCTTAAGGCTCTGTGATCACAGCTTCTTCCCATCTCAGCTGTAGGCTGGCATAGGGCTCATCTCTCTCCCTGGGCTCATTTCTTTCCAGGATCAGCTGCTCTGTTCTCTTCACAAGGTCAGCTATAGACTATCAGGGTCATCTCTCTTCCCAGGGCCGTATCTATTGAGCACTCTCTCTTCCTGAGTATCTGTTTTTGTGTGCCCACTTTCATGTTAGAGTCTGTTTTATCAGTCCAAGGGGGCTGGACTCATCGCTGAGTTGCACTCTAATGACATGTTTGAATCAAAGCCCTAATCTTAACATAATTTACTCAGACTTCTCAGCTGAATCTAATACAATCAAAAGGTATCACACCCAGACAAACAGACCAGTTTACAAACATAATCAATATCTTTTTTTGGAATTCATAAATAATATCAAACTGCCACAGAAGAATTTGTCCAGCTAAGGGGAGTAAGTCAGGAGATACTATCTAGGTGTTAGAAACTTCTAGAACTGCCTCAGCTGCAGAGATCCCTCTCTCCAAAGGCAGCCCACATCTAATGACTGAGCAAGGAGTGGGTGTAACATCCAGATATTTGGTCTGATATAGGACAATCTGATGGACTTCTCAGCAAGTGGGTCAAGGATTTGTTGGGCCTCCATTGCATTTTGTATTCTTCCTCTGCCCATTACTGTTTCATCCTCTTCCCTTCACAAGCATCAATCCTTAATATATATATTGACCTCAACTCCATCTTAGTACCTGCTTCCAGAGAACCCTACTTGTAGTAGTTGCTACTTGGAGTGACCCAGGAAAACAGGTGTCAAGATGGTGTCTTAGAGCTGGTTCTTTCACCACCTGGCTGGTAGTGAGGGCCCCATCATGGGTGACAGATGGAACATAGGCAGCCACTGGCACAGTGTGGCAGTCCAATTGTTAAAATTTTCACCAGTGAAGAGTTGAGAGGCTATAACTGTGGGAGAGAATGCACTAGCCAACATGATAAGGTTGACATCTGAAATATATTGAGGGTATAGAAAAGTGCATACTGGAAAAGTATGCACTGCATATGGCCGGATGATGCCCTGGGAAATTATGATCCAATAAAAGAATATGGGAACTGATGGCTATTTATAAGCACCACTGATGCTGTACTGACAAACAACGAAGAGCTGAGGATGAGTAATAGGCAACTGAAAGCCAAGTGTGAATGCCAGAGTCCTCTCATTACACACAAGGAGTTTTTCATCTCCTCTAGTGGAGGGCAGAAAATTGTTTAGGGAATAGATTTCAATATGGGGCACTCTCCCAAGAGATACAATTTAATATAGCAGAGACCCCAGGGAATTGTGTTAATTCATTATTGGGATGGCACCTAGATGCAGAGAAAAAATGATGCTAAACTTTACTGAATGAAGTTGAAATCTCTTAATTGTTATGTCAAACAGTAAAAAATGGTTGTCAGGAATTGAATCAAGCCCCCACAAAAGACACGTTCACATCTTAATCTGCATTCCTGTGGGTGTGAACTTATTTGTAAATAGTACCTTTGAAGATATTATCAGCTAAGGTGTGGACTCATTTGTGAATAACATCTTCAAAGATTCTATTTAGATGAGGCAAAACTGAATTAAAGTAGGCCTTAATCCATATAACTGGAGTCCTTCTAAGACAAAGGAAATTCAGTCAGAGAAAGAAACAGGACGAGAGTAAGGAGACAAAGCCCCATGTGATGGAGGCAGAGATGCAATACAGAACACCACAGACTCCAAGATAAAGCAAGGCCTGTTAAGACCTTGATTTTGGACTTCTAGCTTTCAAAACTGTTGACTTATAAAGTCCTGTTGCTTAAGCCAACAAGTATGTGGTATATGTCATAACAGCCCTGACAAACTAAGACAGAGGGATTAAAAACTTTGGGGAAAGAGGCATGCTGGAAAAGTATGCACTGTGTATGGCTAGAGAATTATGATCTACAGGAAGGCCCAGAAGCCATACAATTTACCCAGGGCATGAAGACTGCTCTGGTAGAGGGGCACTGCATCTATTAAGAGTTTAGCAGTGGCTTTTCTCTTTAGTCCAAGGCTGATAACAAAGAGGATGACAAAGTTTTTGCACTGCAAGACCCACATTCCAGGAAACCCCTCAATCCCTGACAAATATGGGCAGTTGTTAACCTTAATTGACAAACAAGGCTGTGAAAGAACTTAGATTAAAGGTAGCTTGGAGATGATAGAGCCCAGAAACAACAAAGGCAAAGTGGTGCATTTAAATCCCAAGAGTCAGGGAGGTAATTATTGCAAGAATCTACAATGCCAAAGAAACAGCTAAAGGGTTCTGACCCTCAGAGAGTTATGGAGATACTTAATAAAACAAATTTCCTTGGAGTTAAAATGATGGTCATCTGATAAGGATAATATTAAACAGAAACAAACAAACAAACAAACAATTAAGGATGATTGTCTGGGAGACCAAGTGTTGTCTTCACCAATGAAAAGTCATGATTCTTGTTCCTATTTCCAGAACTGAGTCACTTGACTTCCCTGGAACTCATTGACTGAAAAAGCAGCTCATTACCCAGTAGGAAAGAGCCACAGAAGGACCAGGGGTGACACCATTTACCCAAGGGATAAGAATCAGAAAGATTCTTTAACAGGGTTCCAAGTATACAAGCTAATGATTCTTCAGTCATTCACCAAAAGGAATATAGGGCCATTTACACAGATAATTGCTCACTGAGAAATTGGGACTACCCAGGCATTTTGAGGACTAATGTACATTGGGTCTGAGTTGACACTAATAGCCAGATACTTGAAGCATTATCATGGCACATTTAGAATGGGCTTTGTGAGATCCAGTATATGGGACTTGGAGTCCCAACTAAGATTTGGTTTAGAGTATGTACCCTAGGTCAGCAAATATATTTGGTGGTCAGTTCCCTGATCCCTGAATATTTGGGACTTGGAGGTTGAAACAACCCCACATTAGTCTGTAGAGCAAGGGCCATCCTAACTGGTAAAATCAAGTGGAAACGTTTGAAATTACTTGCATGCAGGCATGTTAATAAATAAAAAAATATAACTCATCTAGGACAGAGGGCCTTGAGAGTGGCACACATCACAGCTACAGCAGCTTCCTTCCCTCTGTGGTTTTATGGAATAATCCTGTATGATTAGCTGAAGGAGGAGGATGAAGAAAACAAGCTTGATTTATGGATGGGTTATTTCAGTATGTGTGTGCAACCTGACTTAGAGGTTACCATGAAAAACAATAGCAAAGAAAAACGCTCTCAAAAGGCAGAGCTTTGCATGGTGCAAGGTGTCATCTATTGTGTGTGGAAAGAAAATTAGCTTGGGGACTCATATGCATTGATAACAAGTTTGGCCAAATGGTCAGGAGACTGTGCAAGAAGCAATTGGAAGATATGGGACAAGAAAGTCTGGGATGGAGGCATAAGTGTGGACATATGTGAGTGGTCATAAAACATGAAGATCTTTGTTTCATATTCTGATATACACCAGAGAGCATTTATCATGAAAGATTAACAAGAAGACTCAAATCATTGACATAATCCCCTTCTGCCACCGGGTAATCCAATCCTGCCATAATGGATACATGAATGAAGTGACTGCAGTCACAGAGATGGAGGTACCAAGGGCCAACCCCATGAGCTCATACTTATTAAAGGTGAACTGCCTACCACGGATTCTAAATGTACAACCCAATAGTGAGCATCACTGAGTCCCCAATAGTGTACAATTTCTTGAAAAAAAAAACACCAACCACTTGGTTAAATACGACTACACTGGTTGCCTGCCATTATGGAGTGACCAGAAATTTATTCTCTTAAGAATTGTCACATATTCCACCCATGGTTTAATCTTTCCTGCCTGAAAAGCCTCAGTCAGCACTATAATATAAGAGCTTGTACAATGCTTTTTCCTTCAGCATGGAATCTCACATAAAATCATGTCAGATCACAAGACTTACTTAATGGGCATGGATGGGCTCATGAACATAAGATCCATTAGTTATATAACATACACCATCATTCAGAAGCTCCCTCTAATATACAACAGGGATACCTGTTGAAGACACAAATGATGCACCAGATTAGAGGCAATACTCTGTATGTTTTGTCATTCTCTGGGAAGCAATATTGTCATAGTATCAAGGAAGTATGTGGTACTGTGTCCTTCAAAGGAAGAATACTTGAGTCTGGTAATAAGTGATGGAAACAGAAGTAGACTCACTTACAGTAATTCCCAATACCCACTGGGAGGCTTTATGCTTCCAATGCCCACAACTTTGGGCTCTGATCTCCAGTCTTTACAGGAAGAACCTTTTTCCAGTGGATACAGCTATGGCTACTATCTGGATACTTTGGGCCCTGTTTTAGATCCCCAGCCTTCTGAAAGCAGATACCATGAAATGAGTTGGTTTAAACAATGGGAGTTTATTAGCTTGCAGTTTTGAAGCTGGGAAAAATATTAAATTCAAGGCATCATCAAGGCAATGATTTCTTCCCAACAATCCTTGGCTCCTATGCCATAAGGGAAGGCACATGACAGCATCTGGTAGTCTCTTCCTTCTCTCTGAGTTTCATTGCTTTCAGCTTCTGGCTTTATCTTTATATACAAATATTCATTCCATTTATGAAGAACTCCAGTAACAGGATTGTGACAGTTTGAAGCTGGGTGAATCCCAGAAAATCCTGTTCTTAAAGCTAATTCATTCCTATGCATGTAAACCTATTGTAGATAGGACCTTTTGATTAAATTACTTAAGGCCCAGGGTAGGTCTTAATCCTCTTACTGGAGTCCTTTATAAACAGAGGAATAAAAAGTTACAGATAGAAAAAATGGCCGAGACAGAGAGAAGTCTCCAGAAGTTGACAAACCTCGGAGAGAGAAAAGCACAGATGGAACAGCCTGAAGCTGAAACAATGAAGCCTGGAGGAAAGAGGAGAGACTAGCAGACATCACCATGTGCCTGATCACTCACAGCTGAGCTTGGGGAGAAGGCAGAGACTGGCAGAGGTACTATTATGTCCTGTCACATGGCAGGAGTACAGGATGGCCAACAGCTGACCTTCTGGAAAGGGAGTTACTCCTGGGCTTTGCCTGATGCCTTGATTTGAACACATTCAAGTCCTCAGATATGTAAGCTCTTAACTTAATAAATCTTATTGTGGAAACCAACCCATTTTATGATATCTGCTTTTCATCAGCCTAGAAAGCTAAAACAAGGACTAAAACCTATCCTGAATGAGGTGAGTGTCACACCTTAACTGAAGTAGTCTCATCAAAAGATCCTACTTACAATGGATTTATACCCACAAGAATGGACTAACTTTAAGGACATATTTTTCTGTGGTACAGACAGCTTCCAACCATCATAGACCCCACGTATTCATCAAGCAATGGAAGGAGTCACTATATTGGCAGAGATAACTGCTAGTCATCAATAGCAAGTAGGGCTACTGTTATATGAAGGAGATGGTAAAGATACTTCCAGTGATCCACCTGGGAGTTTTTTGTATTACCATATCTATCTGTGACTCTAATTTGACAAATGCATAGGTGCCAATGTGAAAAAGACATGGTGACCAAGGGTTCAAACCCTTTGTGGGTGAGAATTTGTTTCATAACACCTGATAAGTCCCCCAGGCCTAGAGATTCGGTCACTGAGAGTAGAATTTAGTATGGATAGTGGATGAAGGAGAATATGAGCATCAACTGTAGCTTCAAAGTATAGTTTACCCCATTAAACACTCTCTTCTATTTCTCTCAGGAAAAGAGGACCACTGGAACCATAAAAGGAGATGCTCCATAAACATGTCTAGAGATATAGATATGAATGACACAATGGGTGGTATTTGGTAGGCATGGGAATGTACTATTCATGTCAAACTTCCAGAAAGAACTTTGCATCCAGATGCAGAGTATGCAGTCAGCATTCAGCTTCCAGCGGTTACCTTTCAAGCTTTGCCTCAAGGGTCGAAGGCCACTTTCCCACAGCCATATCTTTCTCAGCGCATACCAGAGCCAGTTATTGAATGAGGCAGGGATGTAAAGTCCCAGTCATTTCTGCCTGAAACAAGATGTTCTTATAGGTAATACTTCAGAACTTCCTGCCTAGTGGACCAAAGTTATGCTGGGTTGTTTCCTCTGCCTAATCCTTCCCTTCACATGTGTTTTTCCTTATGACACATCTTGCATTTGAAACTCAACCTAAGCATCTTCCAGAGAACTCAACCAGTGACAGAAGCCATTAGTAACAAGTTTGCTCAATAGAAAGGAAAGAATCAAGTTGTTAAGGAACAGTAATAGGCATCTTGCTGATGCAAATTATACTACATGTTATGCATTAAACTGTAGGTGCAGTATAGTAACATATGCTGTACTTTTGCTTATCAGATGACAGGACTTCTGCACTAATAATTGAATATAAAATGGAATATTGTAGGAAAACCATGGAGGCATGAAAATGAAGGATGAAGAAATGGAAGTAATAGGAGTAAGAAGGATTGAAATCTTAACTTTGGAAGGCTCATTAATTATTTATCTAATTAGCTTCTTGGGAACGCCCCTCCACCCCCCAAGAAGATGTTCTTAACCTCGCACAGGTTCCTACAAAGATATAAAGAAACATCATGGTTCTTATCATGCTAAAAGACACTACTTACTTTAAAAGCAGTTTTAAAGCTATAGTATTCTTTCATTTTACATTTATAAATCCAAATCCTTTTTATTAATTATTATCTTCTACCTTTTTGAGATATTTTGCCTTAAATGGATGACTATATTAATGTTCACTGTTTAACATTTGATATAAATGTAGCATGGGATCCACATGTCACATATTATCCCTCACATTTGTAGCATGATTATGTGGAAAAGAGCTATAGAAGTATTGAAGAGATACTTAAAAATATTTAATAGAAAATCTATATTTCCAGTCCTGCATCTCCAAATATCATCTCATACATTAATTCATGCACTTGATGAATATTCATTACACTGAGTGTTTACTCTTGTAAACATAGCATGTTTGGTTGATGGCCCCTATGACTACAAGTGTCTCACACTAACATAAACAAATTATCTTCTCACTCATTAAAGCTCACCTTACTATAGAATTCTTTGTTTCTTCACAATTCTACTATTTTTCCAAAAATGTTAAAGATAGCCATGAATGTGAAATCTTCATTTATTTTCTCTTTGCTTCCCATATATTCACTTCCTTCTCTGCTTATAAAACTCTAGATATTTCTTTCAACTTTTCTTTCTATCCTCATTTCTCTTTATATTTTGTTTTATTATTTTGAGGTGTAGCTTATATAAAATAAATTGAGCAAATTATAAGTATGTTGCTTGATACAAAATTACTTATGCATACTCCCATGATATAAAACATTTCTACTACTCCGGAAGGCATCATTTTTTCACGTTCAGTCAATAGCCACCCACATATCGCATCATATGTTTGCCTAGTTCTTAAGCCTCACCTTCTCTGCTCTCTATGAGTGATTAAGTTGTGTACCAGTTCACTCTTGTCAAAACATCTTGCTTCTTGACCATCCCCCACTACCCACTAAGCTGGCTGCTTTCCACTAGTATTTTGTCACAATTCTCAAAAGAAAAATGTTCTGCGAAGTCCTGAAATACATAAAGTTATTTAAATTTTTATACCAATTTTTTTTAAACTTACCAACTATAGTCTCTTTTATTATGGAATATTTATTAAATCATTAAAAGTTTGGAAAACATACTGTATTTTCATCTACAAGACTGTATAATTTTCAGAATTGAGGTTGGGAGAATGTTAATGCAATTATGTAAAGTAACTCAGATAATATCTATAGGATACATCAAAGAATGCTTGATATTCTGACCAGCAATCAATCAAAAATGTATGTGTGTCATATAGTGAAAAGCACAGGGCTAAAAAGTCATGCATTCAAACGACTATATGATGTCAGAAAAAGAACCCGAAATTTAATTTTTTCCTCATCTCAGTTGCAAGCTCTCCTAAAGTCTCTTTTGACCTTTTTGTTCCTTCCTTCTTTTGAGCTGATATCATCTTTTCAGGGCAGGAAGTGGTAAGGAATGTAGTATGCATTTGGATTACTTGAAGTGACTGAAATCGAGTAGAGTATTATTGATATTATTGATGAAGGTTAAAAAACGAAGCTTGCTGCTAACATTTGTGAAACACCACTGACAATAGGTGTATAAAGATTTGCTGTTTTTAGCAATGATAAACCACGATACTGTCCTTGCTGCTCAAGGGCATTATAAATTATGCCCTCTAATAGCCTATTAGGGATATAAGAAGCCTGAATTTTGACAGACATTGTAGAGGTAGATGATTATTGTCTACGGGTGAATATAATTGTTACTGAATTTTATAGTTATTATCTTTCCTTTTTTTAAGACTATGCAAAGCAAAGCATGGTGATGTTCTTAGTATAAAAGTTAATGAGTTGTGAGATTTCTTATGTATTTCAAGGTCCTTTATTAATCATGCAACATCTTATTTATTTTCTCTCTCTTCCTCTACTTCCTCACACTTTAAACTATTTCCCCCGTTTCCTACTTTTACCCTTTATTCAAATATATGACTCTTTCTCTAGACTTCACAATACATTGGAAGCACACTGATTTCTTCCTCTGTGGCCCTTCATTAATGTGTGGGTCCTAAGCCATACCTTACACCTAACTTCTTAGCTAAAGACTCGCTTACCAAAGAGAAGGATCAGAATTGCTTATTGTTACAAAGAATTTAGATTGGCAGGTTACTAAATTGATAAACCAGTGCAACTAAGAAGGGTCATTAGAGCACAGGGCAGGAACAACATTTCTACTTTTTCTCACATTAATATATCTTGGTTTTTGAACACATAAAAGTTGGAGATCAGCAAATCATATGAGAATTAATATTATTTTTATTACAGAATGTAATTTCCTTTAGGGATACCCATTCTTTTTTGCGATGAGAGTAAGATGATTACTTTTAATTCTAGTGTTGTTGTTTTTTTTCCTGTTTAAACTTCAGTATCTTTTGAACAAGCTATTTAGTAAAATTTAAGATCTAACATTGCAGTCACGATTCGTAGCAGTTTGATATTGTTTATGAATTCCAAAAATAGATATTGGATTGTTTGTAAACTGGTCTGTTCCTCTGGGTGTATTAGATTGTATTAGATTCAGAGGTTTCACTTTTACTTTATTAAATCAAGATTAGGGCTTTCATTTGACCACGTCATTAGGGCATTCAGGGTTGAGCCCCCACCCCCTTGGTGGGGATAAAACAGACTCACACAGAATAAATACACGAAGAAGGAGAATACGGAGAGTTTAATTTTAGATGCTGGAGCTCAGGGGAAAGCCAAGCCATTTGCCTGTTAGTTTTGCAGCTGAAGAGAGAAGAGCCCTGAACATCTGAGTAAGACCAGAAAGAAATGAGCCCTGGGGAGAGAGATAAGCCTTATCCTAGCCTACAGCTGAGAGTGGAAGGAGCTGGGACCATGGAGCCTTAGGAGGAAGAGGAAGGCCAAACCCTTGCAGAGACCAGCAGGCATCTTGCTCCAACACGTGGCAACAGACTTTGGTGAGGGAAGTAACTTATGCTTTGTGGCCTTGTCCCTGTAAGCTTCTATCCCAAATGAATACACTTCATAAATGCCAACCGATTTCTGATACTTTGCACCAGCATCTCCTTGGCTGACTATACACTATTCAACACTCTCTTTCTGAATTTTCACCACTTTTGAAGGGTTCTTCCTTCCTTTCTTCTGTCTGTCCCATGTTGTATATACACACAATGGTAGTGGGGAGCTCCACACCTGGTCTTATGATTCTTTTTAGTTGGCTTTCTCTGCTAGTGTCCCTTTCAAGTCTCAGCTATGAATGGGTGATGCCCAGGAGCTTAGGTTCTGTTATCTTGCTCACTCATCATAATAGGTATCCAATGACTGCTCTGTAAAATGGCATGGGAAAGAGGAGATCATGCTAGGAAGTCTCTTGAGTGAAGATAAGCAGCTTCATGAGCCCAGATAATAACTATATTCCACTCTAAGCTAATAGATAACCATTTCTCCATCACATTGCTGTCTTCCACCCCTCCCCACCCTCATAACCCAGATATATCTAGATATATCTGCAGTCTTTGCCACTCATCAAACTCCAAATTAAGAATGGTCAAATCACATAACATCAGCAAAACCTCCATGTATTCCAGAAGCAATCTCTTGAATGCATTCCTATTTTTATAGGTTATCTAATATTTCCCCCAAAACCTCCTCTCTGGTTTCTTTTGCAACTTTTCTCTAGATCTCTTTCAATGCAAACCCTTTATTTAATGCTTTCCATGGCAAAGCCAAATAACTGACTCTCCCTGTTTCCACATGGGTATTGATTATGACTAATACTTGGGTCAGGTTAATGTTGCCTTTAGTAATTTTGTGTCCTTATTCTCAAATACTCTTGCATAGGAAGTGGATGATTAGGGAAGAGAAACAAAACCTTAATTCCATGCCCCATGTTATACATTTTGTGTGTATATATATACACACAC
>JAQZBX010106325.1:0-10759 GCA_029593785.1 Cabassous unicinctus
ATTGTTTGCCCCAGCTTTGACTAACTTGCAGCTACCATAGATTTTGGGGATGGGTATCGTCTCTTAGGGTGGGGGCGAGGAAGTAAAGGACAAGCAAGTTAAGGCAAAGAAACATCCTACTATACACCAGTAAGCAATTGCAATTAGGGCTCTATTCACAACAGTCCAGTCTGCAGGGGCCACAGCAGCAAGTCTAACTCCAAATAACGTGATCAGGCAGTATAAGCACAGGATCCAACAGGAGCAGGGGTCCATTTAGCCGGTGTTCGACGAGGTCGGTGCTTGAGGATCCCAGGTGACTTGCACTCTCAAGGGGTGGCCGGGTACAGTTTGGGCTGTCCAGCTGTTCTGCTCTTTATCAAGATGTGCCTTCTTGACCCTGAATGATGGATCCAAGGGGTGATACAAGGAGTTACAAGGATTACAGTTTGTGGACCTGTCCAGGAAGACTGGAGGGGTTCTTTTTTCCAGTCTTTGACCCAGACCAGGTCCCCTGGCCAGTGGGGGTGCACTGGGTGTCCCAAGGGAATGAGATTCTGGGACAAGACAGTTTTATGTATTTTGGCTAGAGATTTCCCTAGCTGCTGGAGAATGGAATCTTGGTTAGACTCCCACAGAAGTTTGAGATTTCCTCTGAATGCCCAGATAATTGGGGGTGGCTGCCCAAATAGAATTTCAAAGGGTGAATAGTCAGTGAGTCCTGGGGTGCACCTAACTCGGAGAAGGGTCAAGGGAAGTAAGTCGACCTAGGAGAGATCAGTTTCCTGGCAGAATTTGGCTAGGGTGGCTTTAAGGGCTCGATTCATGCACTCAACTTTCCCTGAGCTCTGGGGCCTGTAAGCGGTATGGAGTTTCCACTTAATTCCTAATGTTTTTGCTAGCTCTTGGACTATGGCAGCCACGAAGGCGGGGCCATTGTCACTTCCAATTCACAGCGGCAGCCCGTGTCATGGAATGATTTCTGTAAGCAAAGCCTTAGTCACTTCTCTTGCTTTTCAAGTGCGAGTGGGGAAAGCTTCAACCCAACCTGAAAAGGTGCATATCATCACCAACAGATATTTGTACCACCGACTTGGTTTCACTTCCATGAAGTCTACTGTGATATTTTCAAAGGGGGCCGTTCCCATGTGCTGGATACCTGCCAGAGTACAGGGGCCCTGCAAAGGGTTGTTTTGGCACAGACTTGGCACTGGTTGCTCCTGGTGGCACAGAGAGATGTTAACTGAGCTATGTAGTAGTATCTCCGAGCAAGACTTCTAGTGCAGTTTTCCCTAGGTGAGTGAGTTGGTGGTATTGCTGGATGAGGGCATGAGTGGCTCCCTTTTGTACAAAAATCTGGTTATCTGGGAGCAGCCAAGCTCCTTTGGGGGTTCGGCATCCCCCTTCTCTTTCAGCATACTCCTGTTCTTCCCTGGTATAGCTTAGTTGATCAGTCTTTTGTCCTAAGAGGGACAGTTGTGGTGTTAATTCTGGGACTTGTATTCCATGGGTTCCTTCAGCCGCTTGCCATGCTGCTTTGTCTGCGAATCTGTTTCCTTGAGCGACCATATCCATTCCTTTCTGATGTCCCTGGCAGTGGATGATGGCAAGTTTGTTTGATTTCCAGATTGCTTCTAACAGTTGGAGAATTTCTTCTTTGTTTTTTATTTCCTTTCCCCCTGCAGTTAGGAGATCTCTTTCTTTATAAATTGCCCTGTGGACATGAACGGTAGCAAATGCGTATTTAGAGTCAGTGTAAATGTTTACCGCTTGCCCATCAGCTAGCTGCAGTGCTCAGACCAGTGCCCAGAGCTCTGCCCATTGTGCAGACCATCCCCGCTGTAGAGACGCTGCTTCCACCACCTGTTCAGTAGTGGTGACTGCATACCCAGCAAGCTTTTCCCCGTTTTTAACAAGACTTCTCCCATCTGTAAATAGTGTCTAATCTGGGGAAGAGAGTGGTTTGTCTTGGAGGTCAGGGCGACAGGTGTAAACCCCTTCTGTCACTTCAGTGCAGTCATGTTCTGGAGCCCCTTCCTCTTCTGGCAAAAAGTTTGCAGGGTTTAGACTGCGCACCATTTCTATTGTCACTCTGGGGTTTTCACAGAGTAAACCTTGATAATGTGCGAGCCGGGGATTCGATATCCACCGATGCCCATGTGAGTTCATTAGGACAGTGACTGCATGTGGCACCATAACGTGAATGGCCTGTCTGAGAGTTAATTTGTCGGCTTCTTTGATGAGGGTCATGGTTGCTGCCAAGGCTTTTAGGCAGGGCGGCCACCCTGCAGCCACAGAGTCCAGCTGCTTGGAGAGGTAAGCAATGGGTCTTTTCCAGGGGCCAACTGTTTGTGTGAGAACCCCCAATGCTACTCTGTTCTTTTCATGCACGAACAGGTTAAAGTTTTGAGTTACATCTGGGAACCCCGAGTTGTCTTTTGATGTTTTGAAAGGCCCCCTGTTGAGCTTCTCCCCAGGCAAGAGGCTCTTTTTCTGGACTCACCAGAGCTTTGTAAAGGGGCTTGGCCATTGCTACAAACCCGGGAATCTAGATGCAGCAGAACACTGCTGCTCCGAGGAACTTGTGAAGCTGTCTTTTTGTGGTGGGGGTAGGGATGGTGGAGATCATTTTCTTTCGTTTAGGTCCGAGTGTCCGGTGCACTTGCATGATGCTGAACCCCAGGTACTTGACTTGCTGTTTACAGATCTGAGCCTTCCTCCAAGACACTTTGTACCCAGTCTGTGTTAAAAGTTGTAGGAGAGTCTGGGTCCCTCTCCAGCAGACTTCTTGCATTTTACTGGCAAGCAGGAGGTTATCTACATATTGAAGAGAGCACACCTGCAGTTTTCCTGGGGGTAGGCAGCCAAATCTGCTGCCAAACTTCCCCAAAGAGGGTAGGGGAGTTTTTGAAGCCCTGCAGGAGCCGGGTCCAGGTTAGCTGAGTTTTCTGCTGGGTTTTGGCATCTTCCCATTCAAAGGCAAACAGAGGCTGGCTTGCAGGGGCCAGCCACAGGCAGAAGGCATCTTTCAGATCCAGGCAAGTGAACCAGGTGGCTTCAGGCAGCAGCTGTCATAACAGGGTGTATGGGTTGAGAGCAACCTGATGTAAGGTGAGAGTGGTGTTATTAATGGCTCATAAATCCTGCACTGGTCAATATCTGGTCCCATCTGGCTTTTTCACTCGCAATAATGGGGTGTTCCAAGGTGACTGGCATTCGATTAGGATCCCCTCTCTCTTTAGACAGTCTATATGTTCGGCTATGCCCAATTGCGCTTCGCGGAGGATCGGATACTGCCTCTGCTGGATTGGGATCGCTCCAGGATTCAGGTCGATGATGAGGGGTGCATGGTTCTGTGCTGTTCCCTGTGGGTTTTTTCCTGCCCAAACCTGGGGAAAAAGTTCTGGCAGTTTTTCCAGATTCTGACCTGAACTTTCTTCTGCATGAAGTCTCCATTCTTCGCTTCAGGGCACGGTGACGAGGAGAGGCCGGTCCCAAGGCTTAAGCTTTCTGGCCCTTCAGGTTTGAAGGTAATCTGGGCCCCCAGTTTGGTTAAGAGGTCCCTACCAAGCAGGGGAACTGGACATTTGGGCAGGTACAGAAATTCATGAGTTACTTTGTGGCCACTGAGCTGGCAAGTTCTTGACTGGCAAAAAGGCCGTTGGTTTGACTGGTCCCCAGTCACTCCTATGATATTAGTGGTTTTTCTGCTAAAGGGGGTGACAGGGTTGTGATCACAGAATGTTCAGCACTATTGTCCACCATGAAAGTCATTGACTGGCCCCCAACTTGTAATTTGACCATGGGCTCGTTGGGGCCAAGTTCCAGCGAGCCCGGTCGCCCCTATTCAGTGTTAATTCCTGCCAGCCAGAGCAAATGGTCTTGGGGCTCAGGTTAGTATTTCCCTTTAGGGATGTTCCCTCTATGTGTCTGAGTCTTTTGGGGGCATTCATTTTTCCAGTGTCCATTCTCTTTACAGCAAGCACATTGGTCTCTGGCCAGCAGCACCCTTCTGGCGCTTTTCCCCCCTTTTTGTGGTGGTCCTTCTAATCTGGTGGGGTCAGGATTTCCTAAGGCTGCTGCTAGTATGGAGCCTTGATGTTTTATTTGTTTCTTGGTTTCTCATTCGGTGGCTTCATCTTGACTGATGAATGCTTTGTTGGCGACTTCCAGTAGTTGAGAGATGTTCATGCCCGTGAACCCTTCTAATTTTTGGAGTTTTCTTTTAATGTCCATTGCCGCCTGTGCAACAAAAGTGGCATTCACCATCCTCTGGTTTTCCAAAGGATCTTCTGGGTCAAAAGGAGTGTAGATCTTGAGGGCCTCACAAAGCCATTCATAAAAATCTCCTGGAGATTCATCTGGCTTTTGAGTAACTAAAGTCATCTTTGTCATGTTTATGGGTCATTTAGCCCCCTCTCGGACGCCTTGGAGGAGCGCTTCCTGGTATTGCTGGAGCACAGCCAGTTCCTGTTCAGTGCTGAAGTCCCAGTTAGGCTGGTGTATTAGTCAGCCAAAGGGGTGCTAATGTGAAATACCAAAAATGGGTTGGTCTTTATAAAGGGTATTTATTTGGGGTAGAAGTCCACAGATACCAGGCCATAAAGTATTAAGTTTCTTCTCTCACCAAAGTCCATTGCCACGTGTTGGAGCAAGACAGCTGCCAACGTTTGTCAGGGTTCAGGCTTCTTGGGTTCCTCTCTTCCCAGGGCTGCATTTCTCTCTGGGCTTACCTCCTCTGTTTCCTCCACAAGGTCAGCTATAGACTGTGAGGCTCTCTGGGCTTTGCTTCTCTCCACAAGGCCAGCTGTGAACTCTCAGGCGAATGGCTCATCTCTATCCCAGGGCATTCTCTCCAACATCAAAACTCCAACATCAAAACTCCAACTTCAGAACTGAAACTCAAAAACTGCTGCAAATCTCTTCTTTGTGATGCCTTTTGTATTTTCTTTCCCCACCCACCAAGACATAGGGCTCAATGCCCTACTGACGTGGTCCAGTCAATGCCCTAATCATAAATTAATCATGCCCAGCTTAACAGATCAGTTTACAAGCATGATCCAATTATATTTTTGGAATTCATAATTACATCAAATTGCCAACAGCTACAGCTGGGTTTCTGGTGCCACTTCTCGTGCCCAATCTTCTGGGTTTAAGATGCCAGTACCAGCTTGCTCTTGCAGCCACTTTTGGGCTTTCATCAGAATCTGTCACCTCTCCTCCATATTAAATAAAGTCAGGAGGAGTTGGTGGCAATCATCCCAAGTAGGACAATGGGTTTGGAAAATAGATTCCATGAGATCAATAAGGGCCTGGGGTTTTCTGAGTAGGAGGGGGCATGGTGCTTCCAGTTTAAGAGTTGTGAAGGGCTGGTAGTATAATACAGGCTTCCCAGGTTGGATGGTCCCATTTTCGCTGATTTGGGCCGGACCCTGTGTTTCACGGAGGGGCATCTGTAACGCGGGTTGTTTCAACCAGAGTCTCCTTGCTAGTGGGATTGCAGGACTTTCCTCACAGAGGGGATCAATGTTCCTGGAGGGGCCGAAGGTGGAGCTGTTGCTGGGAAATCTGCCTGTACTCCTGGGCTAGGAGGAGAGACTGAAGGTGGGGGTGTTTCTGGGAGATCTGCCTGTGTTCCCGGGTCAGGAAGAAAGGCTAGAACTGCCAGAGCATATGACAATGGAGGTGGTGGTGGGTCCTCCTCTGAGGACCCTTGATTAATGACTGGCTTCCGGAGCCACATTCCCTGTGCAACCAGGACCCTGCTCTGTCCCTTTTTTCTAACACACAATTTAACCCAAGGGGGCAGATTCTGGGCTATCTCCAACCAAGAGACGATGTAGGAAAACTGATTGGGGTGGCCAGGAGATCCTGTGACCACCAGTCACACTGCACAGACCCTGGTTATATTCAGGGTCCCTTGCAAGGGCCAGTAGACACTCTACTTCACATAAGCCTCAGAGGGTGCCGGGGTTCATCCGGATGCCATAATCTCCGGAAAATCCCTTCTTGAAATTTTTGAGCATGCAGTTTAAGACAGTAGGTTTTGACTGTGATGTGCCCATACCCTGCATCGGTGGTGCAAGACAGACATGGGAAGGGGTGCCTCTTTCAAGGCCACTCAGATGCCCGCCTGTCTGCGTCTCTCGCAAGAACTTAGGCTCGTCTTAGCTAAGGTGCCTGGGCAATTTCCAGGTGAGCCCTTGTGCCATATAACATAGCCACAGAAAACAGGTTGGGGCCCACATTGGCTCCGTAGCATACCCCGATGACTCACAGACTGGTACGGCAGGTGTAAACCCCTACTGTGCACATTCACCACACAGTCACTCAGAGGTTATGCAGTCCCTCCCACAGGAATTGCCCTATTCTGGAATCATGGTACTCAAGATTTCAGGAGGTGATCAGTCTCCTCTTCCGTCCAGAGACAGGACTGGTTGAGGGCTTGGCACCCAGGGCATTACCTTTCTGGAGTCTTCTAGCACTGTTCAAAATGCCTCCCCACTGAGTCAGGCTGGGGTGTAGGGACGAGACCTGTGGGGACCGCCTCAGAGGGAGGTCTGGTCAAGAAGACAGATGGCACCCTCCTCATTCACTTGGAGATCACCGCTGGCTGTGCCTGTCAGCCCCAAGCCAGAGGAACAATGGGCCTGCTCAGTTGGGTTTCCCAGTCAGGGAACCAAATGTTGCGGCCTACCAGAAATAACCCAAATGGCAACTTGGGAGCATGGATGAACCAAGTTTTATTACACGTGGGTCCAGAGTAGAATTAAATCTCCAAAAAATCTCAGCACCCTTTTCCGATTTTCATAAGTTTATATAGGTACACTAAGCAGGCAAATTCCTGAGCAAGTGGAAGGTGGGGTTATAAAGCAAAGAAGCTAGGCTAGTTTATCTTTCTAAAAGCAGAAGGCCATTAGGGAGGGAAAAGAATCATTATCTGTATAGAGTTGTAAATTTCAATTCAAAGGGGCAGCCTGGGGTGCTTATCTTCCTGACTTGGATTCCAAGGACAAAAGGGGAGGATGGAGGGGAGTGAGAAACTAGGGACCAAGGGAAGTTTATTTTCTTAAAACTGTGGGTTTCTGCTGAGTGTGTGGTTCAGAACCCCTGCGCTTCCCTTATCAGAATATAGGCATATTAGTCAGCCAAAGGGGTGCTGATGCAAAATATTGTAGTAGGAAATAATTTCATAAACTTTACACCCAATGGGGTGTATTTTAGACTTCTACAGCTTGCTAGAGTCCTGATGATTAGGTACCTGTCCCTGCCCCCTCTCTAATCTAGTTGCTTTCCCTCCATGGGCAGCTGGGTGTGACAGCCTGTCTGAGTAGATCCCCCTTTCCTCTCTCCATTGGTCCCAGGTCCCTTTTGATATTCAAAGGGTCTCAGGTGGTCAAACACACCACAAAGAAACCACTCTGCACACTCTGCCATTCCTTTCTTCCTCCAAGAGAGTGACTCCTCCCAGTCTCTTGGCAGGTGTGAGCCAGGGGCACCAAAGCTACTTGCCCTGTGGAGAGGATATATGTGCCATTTCTAGCCACAGAGGTGAAGAAGTCATGGTTTTCCTTTTGCTTCTTAATCTTTCCAGTACCCTCCTAGATGACTTAGAGCACCTTCCCATATATATATATATATATATACACACACACAAAGCAGCTCCTTTAGATAGGTCCCTGCCTTCTCTCTGCACTTTTTGTGAGAGTGTCAGACTCTCCTTACCTACTTTGGCACCATTTTCCTGGAAGTCAGCCATCTCTACCACATTTGTGACACTTCTGCAATCTGCAATCCAGAACCTACTCAAAAATCCTAAATAAATAATAAGAAAATATAGCAAAATGCAAAAGAAAAAAATTAGTATTGTGTGTTCATTACTGTAAGATGTGTTACCTTATATTTGACAATTTCTTCTGTATATCCCTCAAAGTGTTTTTTTTTTTTCACTTTATTTTCTAAGAAGTTTTAGGTTACATAAAAGACATCATAAATATTGGGGATTCCATTATACCCCAATCCATCCGTCTTTCACATCTCCCCCTAAAAATAACATTGTGAATGAGTATGGTAAAATTGTTACAATTGAACAAATATTGAAGCTTTGCTACTAACCATGGTTAATGGCTTACATTATGGTTTACATTTTGCACCATACAATTTATGGGTTTTGACAAAATGTATAATTGTCTGTATTTGTCACTTCAAAATCATGCAGAACAGTTCTAATTCCCTGAAAATGTCCTATGTTCCTCTATTCTTCTTTTCCTCAACCATCAGAACATATGGTAAAAACTAAGTTTCAATTGCTGTAGAATAAGGGTTATAGTTACATGCATTAATATGGAAACCTTGACATATTGGTATGTTTTCTTTTATTAGACACTGCCTATGTTCTTGAGAGGGTCTTGCCACAATATTTGAGAGCATAGTAGGACTCCCCAGGATGAGACTGATATTTTCTTGTTTATTGTGTAGGTCTCCAGCCATTGAGATAACACATTAAGAAAAGATGAACACTTTCATATTCCATAGAAGAATGTCCAAGATATGCCCTATACCACATATTCCCCCATTCCCAATGCCCTTCACCAGGAATCCTCCACTGTTTTTTTTGCAAAATGCCCATTAAAAACAGTCCTGCCACTGTAGATTTAACTACAGACCTACAAATCCACAGAGCTCACCTGTTCCTTCCTCCAGCCCTCCTCTCATTTCCATGGATAGTCCAAACAACCTGCTCACACCCTAATATTTCACCACCTTTGACCCCTCTGACATCCCTTCACCACTATCATCTGCATCCTCTGCCAAACTACCACCTTCAAAATAATCATAGTTTTTATCCATATTGAGCATTGCTCACCACAGTCTTCCTTTCTTTCTCCTGATAATATGCTTTGCAGACTCTATTACTGTGAGTCTGCTCAATTTGCTTATGTTGTATCAGTGAAGTCATGTAATATTTGTCCATCAGTAACTGGCTAGCTTCACTCAGTATAGGTCTTCAAGAGTCATCCATATTGTACCATGTGTTAATACTCCCTTCATTCTTACAGCTGAATCATATCCCATTGTTTGTATATACCATAATTTGCTTATCCGTTCTGTTGATGGACACTGGGGTTGCTTCCAAATTTTGAACAAACATGAATAATGCTTCTTTGAACACTTGTGTATGAATATCTGTTTCTGTCCCTGCTTTCAATCCTTTTGGGTATATATACATTATTGGGATTGCCAGAATATATGACAGTTCTATAGTTACCTACCTGAGGAACTGCCAAACCATCCTCCACAATGGCTACACCATTCTACACTCCCAGCAGCAGTGGATGAGGGCTTCCTTTCCTCCACATCCTCAACAAAACTTGTATTTTTTTAATAGCTGCCAGTCTAATAGGTTTAAGATGATATCTCATTGTAGTTTTGGATTGCATTTCCATAATAGTTACTGGTGTTGAGTATCTTTTCATGTGCTTTTTAGCCATTTGTATTTCTTCTCTGGAAAAGTGTCTTTTGAAATCTCTTATGTAATTTTTAAATGGATTACCTTTTATTTTCCAGATGTAGGATTTCTTTATATATGCTGGATATTAGACACTTATCAAATAATTCATCAACAATTATTTTCTTCCATTGAATATGCTGCCTCTTCACTTTCTTGACAAACTCCTTTGAAGCACAAAGTTTTTAATTTTGAGGTGGTCCCATTTATCTAATTTTTTTCTTCCACGTTGAGTGTAAAGTTTATGAAATTATTTCCTACTACAATATTTTGTAGATGCCTCCCTACATTATTTTCTAGGAGCTTTATGATCTTTACTAATATATTTAGAGTTTTGGTCCATCTTGGGTTAATTTTTGTATGGGGCATGAGATAGTGATGCTCTCATGACCACTTTCTTAATGTCAATATTAGAAGTTCTTACATGACTAGAACAATTTGGTCTATAGTTTCATTCTCCTCTTCTGTTTTTCTCATTCTTCAATCATGAGGATTTTGAGATGGTGATTCTCCCTCTACTTCTGGTTGAGAAGTGGTTTTGATCCATTGGTGCACATGAATGGAAATGTCTTGCTTCAAGTTTAGATACTGTAGCCATTTGATATTGTTTATGAATTCCAAAAACAGATATTGAATTATGTTTATAAACTGGTTTGTTCCTCTAAGCCTATTAGATTATGTTGGATTCAAAGATTTCACATGATTAGATATTGATTGAGGCTTTGATTGGGCCTCATCAGTAGGATTTTAAGTCCCTGTCCACTTGGTGGGTGGGGACTCACAGATAAAAGACGTGGCAAAGGAAAGAGTTGGAGTTTTGATGCTGAGTTTTTGAGCTGGAGCCCCGGGAAGAAGCAAACACAGGAATTTGATCATGAGGAAGGAGAGAAGGCCCCAGGAAAAGAGATGAGCCATTCACCTGACAGTTCATAGCTGGCCTTGTGGAGAGAGGCAAAACCTAGAAAGCCTCATAGTCTACAGCTGACCTTGTGCAGAAAACAGAGGAGCTGAGCCCAGAGAGAAATGGAGCCCTTGGAAGAGAGGAACCTAAGAAGCCTGAACTCTGGCAAATGGTGGTGTAACCGTTGGGGAATTTGATGTAATTATGAATTCCAAAAATATAATTGGATCATGCCTGTAATCTGATCTGTTAATCTGGGCATGATTGAATTATGATTAGGGCGTTGACTGGGCCATGTCAGTCAGTAGGGCGTTGAGCCCCACCCACCAGGGGGTGGGGAATTGAATGTAAAAGGCAAGGCAAAGAACAGA
>JAQZBX010106326.1:0-10759 GCA_029593785.1 Cabassous unicinctus
TTTTTTTTTTTTAATCTAAGGCCTTTTTTGACATTTATTCTTGTTTCTCTCATTCTCTTATTTTCCTCACTTAGCATAAGATTTTAGAATCATTGTGTTGTAAGTGATGTTCAGAGGCAATTTTTTTTTCAAGTTTTCTTTACTGTTGAGAACAGTGATAGCATACAGGATCGAATATAATAGAAGTTTACAAAAATTTTAACGTTCACAACAATCTTATACATCGGCATATTTATATTTTTTTAACCAATGAAAGAGTTTACACACTGAGAGATAAAATGAATTAAAGTTAAACACTTAATAAGAGATATATCTGAAATTCCTTTCTATTTCTTTGGATTTTATGTGCAGTTCTCTTTCTTTGCTTTCCCATGTATTTCTATTTTTGTATTTGTATCCCATTTTCCTTCTCTTTTGCCTCTTTTTCTTTCTTCCTCTCTCAGTAAATGCTTTATGAGTGTTTAATTTTTGGCCAGCACCGGTGATATAAGAATGACTAAGATCTGATATTTGCCTTCAAGAGCCCATAGTATTCAACACATAGAGCTGAATGTGAGATAGTGTGGCAAGTGCAGTAATGGAATTCACCACAATCTCTGAAAGAGGGAGGATGTATCTGTGCCAACATTCACTCTTGAGGAAATGGAGATGTTTCCAGACAAACAAAACAGGAAAAGTGATGGTTATGGAGTGAAGAGAATAAAGTAATCTTTATATGTCTCTGAGTCCTTTTGTATGACTTGAATTAATATTAACATTTTTGTTTTTTTGTCTATATATGTATGTCAGGCCATTTTGGAGGAAGATGCATGCACCTTTGGGTATTTGTGAATCTGCCTGCTATATAGCCACATCATGGATTGGCTCTTGAAATTCAATGCATAGGATTTGTCTTTTCTCCTTTTAAAATTTAAAGAAAAATTAAAAGAATATCAGGAAAGTATAAAAAAATACCAGTAGTATAACTTGTAGAATATAAAAAAATAAAAGACAGTCTTTGGCCTGAGCTGTGGTAGACTGTTCCAGGGCAGTAGACAGGCAGCCTGTGAGCCCAGCACTGTCTCTTTTGGAAGCCTGACCCCACTCTGTAGCTTTCTCCCTCTGTCTCACAACCCTGTCCACCAATTAGAATGCTAATTCCCCAGCTGCCTGCATTAAAAGATTCAAGAACAAGGAGAAATACAGTACCTAATTGAGGCAATGGTGTATTGAAGTTAATGTGGACATGAGAGAAGCAAAAAGGATGATCAGATGCTGAAAAGGAGAAACATCAGCTCTTTTCCTGATGACACAGCTTCTCCACTGTAAGAAAACTGTACCAATCAGTCTATTGATGACATTATCAAAGGCTTAAGTAGCAACAATTTGGAAAGTATCTCCAACATACTCAAGCTGCTAGGACACTGCTTTCTAGGGAGAAACAGGCCCCCATAGACCACATAATCTGAGCTGGTTTGATTCCAAAATTTGTGTCCTTCTTGAGCAAAACTGATTGTACTCACAGTCATTTTGAATCTGCTTGGGCACTCAATGACGTTGCTTCTGGGACATCAGAACAGACCAAGGCTGTGATAGGCAAAGTTGCTGTCCCAGCATTCATTTCCCTGTTGGCATCTATCCCATGCTCATATCAGTGAACAAGATGTTTGGGCTCTAGGAAACCTTAGAGGTGATGTTTCATCTTTCTGAAACTTGAAGTATGGTGCAGTCTATTCTCTGTTGGCTCAACTTACAGATCTTCATGTGTCATATTTAGCATATGATTACTTAAATAATCTTACCTGGACACTTTCAAACCTTTGTTGAAACAACAATTTTAGCACCCTCATTAGATGCTGTTGAGCAAATTCTTCTTACATTAGTTCATCTCCTGCATCATGATGATCCATAAGTATTTGCTGATACTGCTGGGCCATTCCCTGTCTCACTGATGGTCTAAATGAACTGCTTGAAATGGTTGTGAAAATTGGATTTGTGCCCATCTTGTGAAGCTCCTAGGGCCTACTGAACTGCCAATTGTGACTCCTGAAGCAAGAGCTATACAGAAAATTGTTAATGGGACAGATAAACAGACTCAGGTTGTAATAGATGCAGGAACACTTGTTATCTTTCCCAGCCTGCTAACTAACTCCAAAACTAATATTCAGAAGGAAGCTACATGGACAATATTGAATATCATAGCTGGCTATCAGGACCAGACACAGCAAGCACCAAATCATGGGCTGGACCCTTTCTTCATTAGCATTCTTTCTAAGGCAGACTTTAAGACACAAAAGGAAGCTGTATGGGCTAAGACCAACTCTACAGGTGGTTAAACAGATGTATATCTTGTCCATTGTGGCATAATGGAATCATGCATGAACTTTTTAACTGTAAAACATACCCAAATTATTCTGGTTATTCTGGATGCCATTTGAAATATCTTTCAGGCTGATGAGAAACTAGATGAAACTTAGAAACTTAGTACAATGATTGCAGAACATAGAGGCTTGGACAAAATTGAAGCTCTAGAAAACCGTGAAAATGAGCCAGTACAAGACTTCATTAAGCTTGAGTGAGAAGTATTTCTCTGTAGAGGAAGTAGATGATCAGAATGTTGTACCAGAAACTACCTCTGAAGGATATATCTTCCAAGTGTAAGGTATACACTTATCCTGGGACTTTTAACATTTAGCTTGCACAGCTGAGGTTTAAAGTTGTTTGTGTACATATTTGGTATAAGTTTGTCTTGTTATTTCTCTACTAAGAACTCTTTTTAAATGTGATTTGCTATGCAGCACTTTTTGCAATTAAACTATACTGGAACAGTTCCAAACCATACATACTGTATGAAACCTCTCCTTGTTGCATTTCTTATTTCTGTGTGGAATTTCATATCTTGCCATGTGTCCTGTAAATAAAGATTAAAGCCAACCTTTTTTTTAAAAATAAAGGACTTGATATTTCTTTGGACTTGTTTTAACATCTGTAAAACTCAAGAAAATAAGGAATCATGTAGGTATCTATATACATAAAGTGAAATTGTCACTTAGAGTTACTTATTTTACATATGATTGTCAATATTTAATGTTTTCTCAGAATCAGTGTTTTTGGTAAAATTCAGATTCCTAGGAGATAATCTTGAGTTTCAAATTCATAGGACTGGTGTTGGTTTGTGATTCAGTTAGGCACGCCTTAACTAATAACATCTTCATGGGTCCTTTTTAAAAATGGTTCACACCCATAAGACCAGGGTTTAAGAACTGAAGATGCCTTTTGTGGAGGACATGAGTAAGTCTCCAATAGTCCAGCCTCTGTACTACAAAAACACATGTTTTCCTGATATCCAAAACACATTAATTCCACTACAATATCCCAAAAGTCTTAAGACATTTTAGAACAACATTAAGTGCAAAGTCTTATCAAATCCATTATGGAATTGATCCATCCTGGGGCAAAATTTTTCTGTCTGATGGCCCTGAGTGTTGTGTATTAAAGTGATACTAATGATCTTGCTTCTTCAAAATATAAACATGCTGACCACAACTAAAATGTAAAAAGTTGAGAAAACATGCTTATGTAACACTTATATGTAGATATAAATTTACTGGGCCTCCTGTACATATACATCTATCTCCATCAATAGGATTGGGAAATTTTCTACCATTTTTCCTCTAACACACCTTTTGTCCCATTTCCCTTCTTTTCTCCCTCTGGGATGCATATACTCTATATGTTTGAGTGTTTTGTGTTGACATTCAAATCCCAAAGTCCTTGCTGAGTTTTTTCTATATTTTTATCTATCTGTTCTATTATCTGTTTGAATTTTAATGTACTGTGTTCCACATCTCTGATTCTTTCCTCTGCCTGGTCAAATGTGTTGTTATGTGCATACAGTGTATTTTTGATTTATTGCAATGTGCCATTCATCATCATCATTTCCATTATCTTTTCATGTAGGTTTACAATTTCTTCAGTATGTTCTCCAAGTGTCTTTTTAATATCCTCATTCTTTTCCTTCACTTCATTAAGTTGATTCATAATATTTGTTTGAACATCTCTGATTAGTTGTTCCATTTTCTACATCTCGTCCTGGTTTTAATTTGTTCATTGGACTGGTCCATGTCTTTCTGTTTCTTATTATGACTTTCAAATTTTTGTTGGTGTCTGAGTATACGTTTATCTTGATGGGTTTATTCAGCTGATTAGCTTCTCTCTCTACTATAGGTTTTATTTTGTTGTTGTTTGTGTGTGTGTGGGAAAGTTTCACTTGGACACTCCATTCCTCTTATTCTATTTCTTTGCTGTTGTCTATATTTCATTAAAAATTTTCAGAAGAGAGAAAAGGAAAGAGATAGGAAGAGAAAAAGTATAATAGTAAAACATATGAAAGGAACCATAGAAGACTTAAGAATATGAATAATTAACACGAGTAAGAAGTACATAGGAAAGAGGTAAAAAAGTGGAACAGAAACAATGAGAGAAGGCACTGAATACAGAATAATAGATAGAATGAGTTAAAAGGTTGGACTGATGAGAAGAGGAAAAGAAAAAAAAGAGAAAAATTAGAAAAGAAAGAAAGCAGAGAAAAAAGGAGAGAGAAATAAAAACAAGAAATATTGAAGACCAAACCTAAAGAGTGGAATAAAAGAAAAACAATGGAAAAAAGAAGCTAGAAAGATGAAGGAGATAGAAGAAATAAAGTAGGTAGAGAAAATCAGTAAGCAAAACAAAAATTAAAAAAGCAGGGAAACAAAAGAAGGGGAAACACCACAATCAAGAAACAAGACAGCAGCAAGTCATTTTAAATAAGGAAATAGAGAAAAAATAAAACTATAACAAAAACAAACACAAAAAGGCAGCCTTCTCTCTTAGATCCATAAGGATCTTCTCAGGCTGCTGGTGTTCTTCAATCAACCACCATGCAGCCTGCCCTCTGCAGGTTTTGAACTGGGTTTTAGTGAATAAAATAAGGAAAATAAAAACGGAAACTTAAAAAAAAAATGAGATTCAATAAAAGCTAATACAAACAGAATATCTATATGTTCCCTGTCATAAAGCTTCATTTGGATGCTTGATAACCCAGTAGATCATTTTTCTATGACCAAGGAATTGAACCAGGGACCTTATACATGCAAGGCAGGAATTCTTCCACTGAGCTAACCTGTCCCCTAAGATTAGTTAGCCTTTCAGGAGGTTATCCACCCCCTTTCCCTTGGGCAGGTTATATGCCTTGCAATTTGGTAGAGTCTTGCTGATTAAGTGCCTGTCTGTCTCTGACTTCTCCCTTATCTGCTTCCTTTCTCTCCCTGGACATCTGGGCATTACAACCTGCCTGAGGAGATCCCCTTCCCCTCTCCCTGTCATCTTGGGGTCCCTTCTGATATTCAGGAGGGGCACAGCTGGCCAAATTCCGTGCAAAGTTACTACACTCTACTCTTTCAGACCTCTCTTCCTCCCTGGCAATTAATCCACACACTCATTCAGAGCTGGGAGCCAGCAGCTCCACCTATGTTATTTGCCCTGAGGGCAGGTTATATATGCCCCTTCCAGTGAAAGGGGCAAGCAAGTCATAATTTTCATTTAGATTCTTTAACTTTCTAGTACCCTCTTGAATGACTCAGAATGCCTTCCTGTTCTATATCAAACTAAAGCAGTTGATAGGGAGTAAGATATCTGCTTTCCTATCAGTTAGATATAATTTGCCAAGAGTTTTACCCTCACTTAATATCTCAGGTGTGGGAGAGGGGAGACCTTCCTGGTGGCCAGGAGGTTTAATAACTCATGATTAGTTGTTTTGTCTTCTTTGTCTCTGTCCCTCATTCTCCTGGGTGTTGTGAAGCACTGTCTTGGTCTACTGTACTCCAGAGCAAGTCCCCAAGGCAGCCTTTGACTCTATCTCCATTGTTTTAGTGAAAACTAAGCTTTATCAGCCTGACACAATGGCCATGTTCCCCAAATTTACATTAATTTTTGAATTTCATTTTTTTCAACTGTTTTCTGCTGATATATTTACATTTCAACTATTTATCTATCTGGAATTTATCTTGATTTAAGGAATTTGATAAGAATTGAATTTCAGTTGTTTTCCAGAAAGACTGTTTTTTATAGTTGCATGATTATGTTTTAACCATTGATTTCAGCTCCAAGGTCTCTAATCTGTGCCATTAATCTTTTTTTTTTCAGTGTGTTGCTCATCATTTTCTTTTATTATTATTATTATTATTATTATTATTTTTAAAAGATACTTAGATAAATGTTACACAAAAGATATAGGTATTCCCATATGCCCCACTACCCACACCTCCCACAACCTCCCACATGAGCATCCTTCATTAGTGTGGCACATTCATTGCAGTTGATAAATGTATCCTGGGGTTTTGCCATTAAGCATGACCCACAGTTCACATTGTAGTCTACACTCTCTCCCACACAGTTCTGCATGCTGTGTGATGATATATAATACCTTATATCTGTCATTACAACATCATTCAGGATGATTCCCAAGTCCCAAAAAAGCCCTGTATTACAATTGTTTTTTCCATCTCCCTGCCCCCAGAGCCTCCAGTGGCCACTGGTTCCACAAAAAGTTAAAATTTCTTTCATTGCTAGAATCAAAATATGTTTATATTAGAATACCATTAAGTCCATTCTAGTCCATAGTTCTTTCCCCATTCCCAAGGATTCTGGGGTGCTGACATCCACTCCACCTCCAAGTGAGAGGGGCTTATATCCCCTGGGGAAGATGGATGGGACTATGCTCCCTGCAGCTGCAGACTCTCTCCATTCCCTAGGATGGCTGTTGTCCATCATCATCTCCTGGCCAGTTTTCCTGGGTGAGTCCTACTCTCATTGCAGCTGTAGAGTAGGTTTTGCAACTCTGCTGAAATTCTGGGCCCAGCTGGCACATGGACAGCCCAAAGACCCGAGTCTATGGACATACACCTACAAACTCCAGCACCAAGTATAGGTTTAATTAGAAGGGACAGATGAGCCATGTTCAGGGAAGACATAATTGAGTCCAACTCTGTCACTCTCAGGAGCACAAACTCTAAAGAAGAGCCCACTGGCAAAGCACCAAAATCTGCAGCTATCCTCCCTGACCATAGGAACTGGGTGTCTGTAGAGCCATTAGGCACCCCACTATTTGGGGTAGTATCCACTTTGACAGTCTATGAGATCCTGCTGAGATGTGCATAAACATTACCTCTGTGCTGAAATCCTGACTCACTTTGAAGACTCTTAGCCATATAGACACAATTGTCTTTACCTTTTTTCCCTTTTATTTGAGGTCTTTTTCCAGTTGCATTGCTAGTCGGTGCTTGGTAGCAATCCCTCATTGCCACGGAGGCTCATCCCCGTGAGTCATGTCACATGATGGGGGGAATGTTATGCATTCCTATGCTGAGTTTGGCTGACAGAGGCCACATTTGAGCAACAAGGAGGCTCTCAGGAAGCAACCCTTAGGCACCCCATAACTGTAGGATAAGTTTCAATTTCTACAGCAAAGGTTCATAAGCGTAGTCATCAATAGCAAAGGCTCATCAGTGGCTCATACTCCTTCACCAGTCACTGCCTCTGCACTTGGGGGACTGTTGCTGTTCCCTTAGAGAATGTGGCAGAGCCCTCTAGGTTGGGAGTTTGGTATTCTCTCTGTTATTGTGTGAGTCTCTACTCACTTTGAAAATGTCCCATGAACCTTTGAATATATTTGCATGACATATATGTGTGCTCAGTTGAACTTCCACCCATGCATCCGCCATTCCTGACACCTCACAGCAATGATCCTCCCCACCCCAGTTATAACCCTTCTGTGATCTAAAGCTTCTTCAAAGATGAAGCCTTTACAACAGCTGAATGCAATTAATAGGAAAATGAAATAATAATATTAAGTTTAAATATAAGAGATAAAATACAAAGAAATTTTTAGAAAACTAAAAATGAAATAAAACACCGGGGTATTTAAAAAATAAAAAATATTAAAAAAAATTTTTTTTGACTTTTTGCCTTTCATCACCACAATATCTCATGTCTTGTCTGTACCATGGTACCTTCCTCAACTCATTCCCCAGTGTCTCACTATTTTTTTTTTCCAAGAAGTTTTAGGTCAAAGCAAAGTTACACAAAGAATAAAGGAGATTCTCATATACCCAGCATCCTCCCCCCTTTCTCCCCCCATTTTAATACCTTTTTATGTGTGGATGGTACCTTTTTTATACCTGATATAAATGTAGTGAAACATATCTACTAAACATGGTCAATGGTTTGCACTATGGTTTATATTTTAGACTGTACACTAATAAATTTTGTTATTTACCAATTCCTGTGTCCATCACTGTAAGATCATACAGAACATTTCCACTGATCACTAAATACCTCTTGTTCAATCGGTTCTATTCCTCCCTCCCCCTCCCACAGCACCCATGGTTACCCCCTGGTTTGACTCCTTGGATCACAAGATTCATTTTAACATGCAAAAAACCAAAGACTTGACACACTGGTTTGCCTTCCCCTATTAGGAACCTCCCATGCTCTTGAGAGAATCCAGCCTATTTCTGAACAAATCAGTCCTCTTGAGGATGGAAGATCAACTCCTTCCTGCTCATAATGTGAATATCCACCCAATGATACAAAAAGTTATGACTGAATGATCACTCACACACTCCCTAGAAGTCTGCTCCAAGTGTGCACTTTCCCAAATGCCCCCCACCCAACACCCTAAACCAATAACCCTTTCTTTTCTTAATAACATAAGAGCATTCCCAACTTTGTACTTTCAACCACATATCCACAAATCCCCACTGTTCACCTGGTCCATCTCCCACCCCTCCCACAAGTAGCCTAGACCTTCAAACTCACCCCTCCTAATCGTCCCACCATCAATCTTGCACCACCCAACCCAATAATGTCACTACCCTCTTGTCCTATCCATTCAATATGCAAGTACACTCTTTCCTCTTACCAAAGGTTGCATCCATATGGGTGATGGCTCACAATCTTCCCCTCTCTTTCTCTCTTTCTATTTCTTTTAAATCTATCTTCCAGACAATAGCTCTCTGACTTTGCTCAATTTCCTTAAATCAAATCAATGAGGTCATGTACTGTTCATTTTTCAATGCCTGCCTTGTTTCACTCAACATAAGGTCCTCAAGATTCATTCATGTTATCCTGTATGTTAGCACTTTATTCCGTCTTACAGCTGAGTAATATTCCATTGTATGTATGTACCGCATTTTGTTCATCTATTCATCTGTCGATGAGCACCTGGGTTGATTCCAACAGTTTGCAATCGTGAATAAGACCACTATGACCATTGGTGTGCATATATCTGTTCGTGTCTTTGCTTTCAATTCTTCTGTGTATATACACCCAGCAATGGAATTGCTGGATCATATGGAAGTTCTATAGTGAATTTTTTGAAGAACTGTCAAACTGAATTGCACAATGGCTGGACAATTCTATATTCCTACCAGCAGTGCATGAAGGTTCCCATTCCTCCACATCCTCTCCAATACTTATAGTACACTGTTTTTTTAATAATCACCATTTTAATGTGTATAAGATGATATCTCATTTTAGTTTTGATTTTCATTTTCCTAATAGCTAGTGCTATTGAGCATCTTTTCATGTGCTTTTTAGCCATTCGTATTTCTTCCTTGGAGAAGTGTCTTTTCAGGTCACTTGCCCATTTTTTAAATGGATTCTTTGTCTTTTACTTTTGAAGTGTAAGATTTCTTTATATATGCAGGATATTAGTCTCCTATCAGATATGTGGTTGCCAAATATTTTCTCCCATTGAGTAGGCTGCCTTTTTACTTTCTTGATAACATTCTTTGAGGTGAAAAAGTTTTTAATTTTGAGGAGATCCCATTTATCTATTTTTTTATTTGCTGTTCGTGCTTTGGGTGTGAAGTTTATGAAACCAGTGATAGAGTACAGTTGCATATTGAAGGATAAGACAGGTGTGCAGTGATATTAGTGGGTTCGGTGGTGCTGGGTTGACAGGTGGGTAGATTAAGAAGGGTGGGTTAGAATACCCAGGATACTGGGGGGCAGAGATGGGAGAAGGACTAGGTGAACATCGGATTTGTGGGTATGAGGTTGAAAGTGCAGGAGTAGGAATGCTCTTATGACAATATGACAAAGTATTGTCACTGGGTTAGGATGTAGATTGGGGGGGGCATTCAAGATGGGGCACATCTGGAGTAGGCTTCTGGGGACTGTGTGAGGGTTCATCCTGTCATAATGTGTTGTGTTGGGGAGTGGAGACCCACATGGTGAGTGGGAAGGAGATGGACCCCCATCTTTGGGAGGACTGATTAACCCAGAAACAGACAGGTGGGTGTCTCTTAGGAGCAAGGGTGGATGCTAACAGGGGAGGATAATCAGCATGTCAAGACCTCTTGCTGCATGTAACTATGAATCTTATCATCCAATGAGTCAAGATAGGGGGATGTCATGTGCCCCAGGGTGATGGGGAGGAAGGTACAGAAAAGATCAAATGGTGTATTTAGTGGTTATGGGAAATGTTTTTCATTACATTACAGTAATGGAAACAGGACATGGTTAATATTATCAAGAATTATTAAACTGTACCATCTAAATTGTAAACTATACTGTAAACCATTGACAATGTTTAGTAGCTATGTTTCACTATCTGTACAACAGTTATAACATTGCTACCATCCACATAAAAAAGTTTTAATATAGGATGAGGAAAGGGGAAGGAGGTTGGGTATATGAGAGTCTCTAGTATTCTGTGTGTGACTTTGCTGTGACC
>JAQZBX010106327.1:0-10753 GCA_029593785.1 Cabassous unicinctus
CGATGGGGATGTGTGAATGGTGAGGTGCTGTCCTAATGTAAATTTTTCAGCTTCCTGTAGTAAGACAGAGATTGCAGCAACAGCTCTTAAACATGCTGGGCACTCCTTTGCAGTATTGTCTAGCAATTTAAAGAAGTACGCTTCCCAATTTCTTGGTTAACACTCCAAGGGCTACTTGTCTTTCATGGACAAATAAACCAAAAAGCTTTCTGAGGTCTGGTAATCTCAGTGCAGGGACACTCAATATCTTCCTCTTCAGTTGGCAATATGCTTGCTCACATTCAGAGGTCCCTTGGAGGGGCTCTGTTTCCCCACAAACTAAAACTACATGCAGGGGTTTAGCTATTAGTCCAAAACTTGAAATCCAAATTCAGCAGAATCTGGCCATGCCTAAAAATCTCCGCACCTCGCAGTGGCTCCTTGGACTTTTTATTTCTAAAATAGCTCATACTCTAGCAGTTGGCAGGGTCATTGTTCTTTTCTTTAGTTCAAACCCAAGATAGTTTTCCGATTTCTGGACTAAGTGCGCTTTACTCTTTGAGACCTTGTACCCTAAGGTTGCTAAGCTATTTAGCATTTCAATTGTATCTTTAACACATTCCTCTTGGGTTGGGCTTGCAATTAAAATGTCATCTATATACTGAAGATATTGCCCTTTTAACATGACAAGTCCTGGGCTAATTGTTCACTAAAAATGGTTGGAGAATTTTTAATCCTTGGGGGCAGCACAATCCAAGTATATTGTTGCTTATGTCCCACACTTGGTTCTTCCCACTCAAAGGCAAAAATTTGTTGAGAGGAGCTATCCAGAAGAATACAAAAGAAGGCATCTTTTAAATCTAATACTGAAAACTATTCATTTTCTGCATTGAGAGTAGTAAGCAAGATGTATGTGTGTGGCCCAACTGGGTGGATATCTTCAGCTCTTTCATTTATAGCCCTTAAATTTTGGACAAATCAATACTCTCCACTTGTATCAGGATTTAAAACAGGTAGAACTGGAGAGTTGTATGGTGATCTGTAAGTTCGGATCAATCCCACGACCAATAGCCGTAGAATTATCAGAGCTAATCCCATTTTTGCTTTAAAAGGAAGTGGGTACTGCTTGATGTGAATTGGCCGGGCATGAAGCTTTAACTGTATTTTTACTGGATTTGCATGCACAGCACCACCTGGGAGTCCTATTGCCAAACCGCTGCATTTACCTGAGAGTCTATTTGAAAGGGGTAGTTGTTATTATTCTATTCATGCTCTCGTCCAACTTCAGTTAAGAGGGCTGCCTGGAGGGCCAATGCTTGGCTTGTTGGGACTCTCACATTTAGATATCCATCTTTAAAAGCGATTCCTGTTTGAAGTTTAGCTAAAAGATCCCTTCTTAAAAGGAGAATTGACACTCAGGTATGTAGAGGAATTGGTGATAAACCTGGTTTTTCCCAATCTGGCAGCTTGAAGGGGCTGAAAACCATGGTTGTGAAGTTTTTCCCATAGCCCCAGAAATGGTTGTTTCCTTTTTAGTAAGAGGGCCTGGTTGTTCATTAACTACTGACTAAGTATCTCCTGTAGCCACGAGAACATTGACTTGCTTCCTTCCCACTGTTGCAATTACCCAGGGCTCTTGTTCTGAGGTGGGGATACTGGATGGGATGCTCTAGTCCTCAAGATCTAGGCTTCATCATTCAGAGTCACTGTGGGTTTCCTTGGTTACCATCATTTGGGGTTTTCCTGCTTTTAGCTTGGGGTACTCCCTTTTCCATTGATCTTTATCTTTGCAATAGGTGCACTGTTGTGGTCCTAAGGTTGGTTGCTCAGAACCCCTCTGCCATCCAGGCTTTGCATGCCCAAGATTGCCTGTGTGCCTTGGCCTCCCCTGTGCTATTGCTACTGCTAATAGCACCACTTATTCTTTCATCTGCTTCTGTTGTTTCCTTCCACAGCTTGGTCTTTTTTGTGTACACTTTAAAGGTGATTTCCACTGATTGTGAGAGAACCATAACAAGTCCTACATCTAACTTCTGCAATTTCTAATGAATATCAGAGGCACTTTGACAAAGGTTAAATTTACCATACATGCATTTTCAGGCTTTTCTGGGTCTATGTCTGCATATCTGAGAAAAGCATTAAAGATATGCTCAAAAAAGTCAGGTGGATTTTTCTGAGATTCTTGGACCTCCTGTAATTTAGTGATTGATTTTTGCTTTGGAGCACATTTCCACAGCCCAGAAAGAATGCAGACCTTAAATGGTCAAGGAAGTTCATATGGCCTTGATCATTAGGATTCCACTGAGAATCAGTTTCAGGGACCACCTCATTTGGGAACCATAAATAGAGTTTTGAGGTGCTGTCTTCAACAATGCCTCAGCTTCTTTTTGTGCTTTCTTGAGGACCATATGCCTTTCCTCAAGAGGGGGAGGATGTTTATAAGGGCTTGTATATCAGCCCAGGTTGGGTTGTGTGTTGCAAAAATGGAAACAAACAAGTATGTTACTTTCTCGAGATCTGCATAATAAGTTAAAGTGCTATTTTTCCAATTAAACAAATCAGAGGTGGTGAAAGGAGTGTGGACAAAAACAAAGCCTCAGATTCATCCTTGATAATCAATTCCATTTGGAACTTCCAGAGTGGGAACTGACCTACACTCTCTTGGGGGTGCTACCCTGGCCTAAAACAACTCCACTCTGAGTATGGGAGGGAGATTGGAGGAAAGGCCCTTGTAGGAGGGAAAGGGGGCCTTATGCCTCTAAGGGAAGTGTAGGTTTTGGCAGTGGCCCTCGTGGCGGAGGAGGTAGAGTTGATCCAGAATAATGAGGTGGTGGGGGACTCAAGACTAGGAGTTCATGAATGGGTTCTAAGAGAGCGGATTCCAGGACCTCCACAGTTTTTGTAACTGAGGCTGAAGTGGACCCACACAATATTAACCAAAAACTCTTTCTCATTCCCTTATCTTTCCACAACTCAAAGAAGACTTGAGCATATGGGACTTCTGCCAGTTTCCCTTGCTGTTTAAAAAACAAGTCCAATTGCAATACAGTATTAAAATTCAAAGACCCATTTTCTGGCCAAATTTCTCTGTCATCTAATCTATATTGAGGCCAAGCTTCATTACAAAAAATAATTAATTTACTTTTCTATAATCCAGAATGCACAAATTTAGACCAATTTTTCAGTATGCATCTCAGCGGTGAGCATTTGGGTACCAATGTCTCCTTCCCCATGGTGGCAGAAAGAGAGAGAGAAAGAGGACAGCCAAAACAAGGCACAAAAGGCAGCAGGCTTCCCCTTTAAGGGAGTAAGGGAGTGGGACTCAAACCCATGAAACCTCTCCCACTACCACCAAAATTTCACTACCTTAGTTAAGGTAAACTAAATGCTAATCGGCAGTTAGCCAAAGCCAAAGAGCATGTTTCTCTTTAAGGGAATGGGGGAGTGGGACTCACATGCACCAAAATCTCTCCCACTGTAACCAAACCTCTGCTACTTTAGTGAAGGTAAACCAAATGCTTACTCATGGTCAGCTAGAAGAAAAAAAGAAGTAATGAATAATAGAACAAACTCACCCACCAGAGGAAGGAGATGACCCAGTCCTCTGTTCTAACCATATGAGCATTGGTTCCTATGGTGGTGCAAAAGGGGCTCCACCCCAGGTAAACCCCAAGTCCTCAGGAAAATCCTGAACAGCCGCTGCAGACAGGGATGCCCCAGTGCAGACAACCTCCACTGCAGTTC
Organism: Cabassous unicinctus; assembly: GCA_029593785.1. NCBI lineage: Eukaryota > Metazoa > Chordata > Mammalia > Cingulata > Chlamyphoridae > Cabassous > Cabassous unicinctus. Next base: position 3,724 of record JAQZBX010106327.1, read on the forward strand.
ACCTTGGAAGCATTCTTTGGTTACCATTTTTATTTATTTATTTTAGTCCCAGTAGAGTGGCCAATTTGTTAGGGCTCAAGGCAAGGCCTTAATGGATAACCAGAGATGGCATGAAGAAAGCTTCACACGAAAGTTAGATAAACTCAGATTTATTATGTCTGCAGAAGTAAGGAGCCAAACTCAGCCTAAAGTGACACAGACGAGTGCACATGGATCATACTCCAAGATAGACCACATGCTAGGTCACAGAACAAATTGCAATGAATTCAGAAAGATTGAGACTATACAAAGTAATTTCTCTGACCACACTGGAATGGAATTAGAAATCACTAAGGGCCAGAGAAACAGCTTAGGCACAAAGATATGGAAGTTAAACAACACACTCTTAGACAAACATTGGGTCAAGGAGGATATCTCAAAAGAAATCAGTAACTACCTTGAAACTAATGAAAATGACAACACAATATATCAAAACTTATGGGATGTAGTGAAAGGTGTCCTGAGAGGGAAGTTCATAGCCATAAATACATATATTAAAAAAGAAGAAACAGCTAAAATTGAAGACTTAACTGCACATTTGGAGAAATTGGAAAAACAACAGCAAACTAAACCTAAAGGAAGTAGAAAGAAGGAAATAACAAAGTTTAGAGCAGTACTAAATGAAATAGAGAATAAGAAAGCACTAGAAAAAATAAACAAAACCAAATCTGGTTCTTTGAGATCAATAAAATTGACAAACCCTTAGCCAGACTAACAAAGAAAAAGAGAGAACAGATGCAAAAACACAAAATAAGGAAAGAGCAAAGGGATATCACTACTGAACCCACAGAAATAAAGAGTATCATAAGAAGATACTTTGAAAAATTATATGCCAACAAGAATGATACTTTAGCAGAAATGGACAAGTTTCTAGAAACTCACAAACAGCCTACATTGATGAAAGAAGATATTGATGAACTCAACAGTCTAATTACAAGTAAAGAGATAGACACAGCCAACAAAAACCTCCCAACTAAGAAAAGCCCAGGACCAGATGGCTTCACAGCTGAATTCTACCAAACATTCCGGAAAGAGCTAACACCAATTCTGCTTAAGCTTTTCCAAACAATAGAAGGAATATTGCCTAACTCATTCTACAATGCCAACATTACCCTAATACCAAAACCAAAGAAAGATACCACAAGAAAGGAAAATTATAGACCAATTTCTCTAATGAACCTAGATGCTAAAATCATCAACAAAATACTTGCTAATCGCATTCAACAACATTTCAAACAACATATACACCATGACCAAGTGGGTTTCATCCCGGGTATGCAAGGATGGTTCAATATAAGAAAATCAATCACTGTAATACACCACATAAACGGATTGAAAGAAAAAAATCACATGATCTTCTCTATAGATGCAGAAAAAGCATTCAACAAAATACAGCACTCTTTCCTGATAAAAAACACTGCAAAAGATAGGAATACAAGGAAACTTTCTGAATATTATAAATGGTATATATAAAACACCCAAAGCTAACATCATCTTCAATCATGAAATCCTAAAAGCCTTCACTCTGAGATCAGGAATCAGACAAGGATGCCCACTATCACCACTCCTATTTAACATTCTGTACACCAATAACGAGCAATCTGAGGAGGAAATAAAAAAATGCCATTTACAATAGTAACTAAAAGAATCAAATACTTATGAATAAATTTAACTAAAGATGTAAAGGACTTATATACAGAAAACTACACAACACTGTTAAAGGAAATCAAAGAAAACTTAAATAAGTGGAAGAATATTCCCTGTTGATGGATAAAACAACTAAACATCATCAAGATGTCTATCCTAACCAAACTAATCTACAGATTTAATGCAATCCCAATAAAAATCAACACTGTATTTTTTAAGGAACTGTAAAAATTAACTACAAAATATATTTGGAAAGGTAAGAGGCCCCGTATTGCCAAAGACATATTGGAAAAGAAAAATGAAGTTGGAGGTATCACATTACTTGACTTTAAAACATACTACAAAGCTATAGTGATCAAAACTGCATGGTATTGGCACAAGGATAGACCTACTGACCAATGGAAACAAATTGAGAGTTCTGATATAGATCCTCACATATACAGTCATCAGATATTCAACAAGGTCACCAAGCCCACTCAATTGGCAGAGAATGGCCTCTTCCAAAAGTGGTGCTTGAACTGGATATCCATATCCAATGAATGAGAGAAGAATACCATCTCACACCTTGTACAAAAATCAACTCAAGGTGGATCAAAGATCTAAACATAAGAGCCAAATCCATAAAGACCTTGGAAGATAATGTAGGGAAGCATCTACAGGAACTTGTAATAGGAAATGGATTCATGAATTTCATAGCCAAAGCATGAGCAGCAAGAGAAAAAAACAGATAAACGGGATCTTCTCAAAATTAAAAACTTCTGCACCTCAAAGGAAGTTATTAAGAAAATGAAAAGGCAGCCTACCCAATGGGAGGAAATATTTGGCAACCATATATCTGATAGGAGCCTAATATCCTGCATATATAAAGAAATCCTACCCCTCAAAAATAAAAAGACAAACAACCCATTTAAAAAATGGGCAAGTGACCTGAAAAGACACTTCTCCAAGGAAGAAATACAAATGGTTAAAAAGCACATGAAAAAATGCTTGACATCACTAGCAATTAGGGAAATACAAATAAAAACTACAATGAGATACCATCTTACACCCATCAAAATGGCAGCTATTAAAAATATAGCAGATTGTAAGTGTTGGAGAGGATGTGCAGGAATAGGAACCCTCATCCACTGTTGGTGGGATTTTGGAATGGTCCAGCCCCTGTGGAGGACAGTTTGGCAGTTCTTTAGAAAACTAACAATAGATCTTCCACATGATCCAGTGATTCCACTGCTGGGCATATACCCAGAAGAATTGAAAGCAAAGACATGAACAGATATATGCACACCAATGTTCATAACAGCATTGTTCACAATTGCCAAAAGTTGGAATCAGCCCTGGTGACCATCAACAGAAGAATGGATAAGCAAAATCTGGTACATACATACAATGGAATATTACTGAGCTGTTAGAAGGAATAAAGTGCTAACACATGGAATAACATGGATGAATCTTGAAGACCTTATATTGAGTGAAGCAAGCCAGGCATTGAAGGATGAACAATATTTGACCTCACTGATTTGAATTGAGGAAAGTGAGCAGTCTCTGAGAAGCATTGTCTGAAAGATAGGTTAACAAGGGAGAGAAAGAGAAGAGTAATTTGTGAGACCTCACCCATATGGACATAATCTATGGTAAAGTGATAGAGTATAGTTGCATATTGAAGGATAGGACAGGTGTGTAGTGATATTACTGGATTTGGTGGTGAATGGTTGACAGGTGGGTAGATTAGGAAGGGCAGGTTGAATACCCAGCGCATGTAACTATGAATCTTGTCATCCAATAAGTCAAGACTGGGGATTGTCATATGCCCCAGGAGGATGGGGAGGAAGGAACAGAAAAGATTAAATGGGGTATTTAGTCGTCATGGGAAATATTTTTCATTACCTTACAGTAATGGACACAGGACATGTTAAATATCATCAAAAATTAAACTGTACTGTCTAAATTGTAAACTATGCTGTAAACCATTGTCAATGTTTAGTAGCTGTGTTTCACTATCTGTATAACAGTTATAACGATGCTACCATGCAAAAAAAAAAGGTTTTAATATAGGGTGAGGAAAGTGGAAGGAGGTTGGGTATATGAGAGTCTCTAGTATTCTGTGTGTGACTTTGCTGTGGCCTAAAACTTCTTTGAAAATGAAATGAAAATTTGGGAGACACTCGGGAATGAGAGGGGGAACATGTCATGGTACACACTGGACATCCAACAATGCAGTGATAAAAAGGAAAAAAATAATTAAAAAAATTTTTTTCCAATTTTTTGAATGTCCCAATCTGTTAATTATATTTTATTTTTAGTTTTTTTTTCTGAGTTTCCGTGTATTTTATCTCTTGCATTTAAGTTATCATTATTATTTCATTTTCCTATTAATTGCATTTGGTTATTATATGGGCTTCATCTTCAAGGAAGGTTTAGATCACAGAAGGGTTACAATGCGGACTGCAGAGGATCATTGGTGGGGGTGTGTCTGGGATGGGGGATTCATGAGAGGAAGTTCATCCAAATATACATGAAAGTTGTATAAAATTGTTCAAATGATCAAGGAATGGTGCATGGCCATGGTTGGTAGACAATCTCTCAGTAAATGAGAGAATACTGAATTCCCAGTCTGGAAAGCTTCACCACTTTCTCCAAGGGAGCCACAGCAGTCTAACCAAGTGCAGGGGCAGTGTCTGGCAAAAGAGGATGGTCCACTGATGGGTTCTTGTTATTGATGACTAGCCTTATGAGTCTTTGCTCTTGTAATTGAAACTTTGCCTACTGTTATTGGGTGCCTAAGTGTTGCCACCTGAGAGCCTCCTTGTTACTCAAATGTGGCCTCTCTCTAAGCCAAACTCAGCATATGAATGCATAACCTTCCCCCCAAGGTGGGACATGACTCTCAGGGATGAGCCTCCCTGACAATGAGGGATTAATGCCAAGTGCCAAATGGCAACATGGCTGGAAAAAGACCTTGAATAAAAGGGGGAAAAGGTAAAGACAAATGAGTTCATGTGGCTAAGAGACGTCAAAGAGAGTCGGGAGTTCATCCCAGAAGTAACACTTATGCACACCTCAGTAGGAACTCATAGAACACCAAAGTGGATATCACCCCACACTGAGGGACTCCTGAGGGCTTTGGAGACACCCAGGTCCTATATAAGAGGGGGTTGCTACAGAGATTGATGCCTTATCAGTCGGCTCTACTTTGGAATCTGTGCTCCTGAGAGTGACAGAGTTGGACTCAAATAAGTCTTCCCTGCACATGGTCCATCAGTCCCTTCTGTTCAAACCTACATGTGATGCTGGACCTTGTTGGTATACTTCCAGAGACTGGAGCCTCTGGCCTGCCCATGTGCCAGCTGTGCCTGGAATTTCAGTAGAGCTGCAACTCCTACTCTACAGCTCAATGGACTCACCCAAGTAACTTGGTAAGGAGACAATGATGGACAATGGCCATTCCAGGGAATGGAGAGAGTCTGCAGCTGCAGGCAGGATAATCCTATCCACTGTATCCATGGGATATAAGCCCAATCTCACTTGGAGTTGTAGTGGACAACACCATCCCAGACTCCTCATGATTGGGGGAAGAGCTATGGACTAGAGTGGACTTAATGGTATTCTGTTGTAGAAATATTGTGATTCAAGCAATGGAAAAAATTATATCAGTGAGGTGGAGCCAATGGCCACTAGACACTTTTGGGGCAGGGAAATGAAAAGCAGTTTTAATACAGGGGCTTTTTCAGGGCTTGGGAATTATCCTCAGTGACATTACAATGACAGATATAGGCCATTTTACATCAGCATATACCATGCAGATCTGTGGAGGAGAGAGTGTGGTCTACAATGTGAACTATGGTCCATGCTTAGTGGCAAAGCCCCAGGATGTGTATATCCATTTCAGGTGATGAGCCACACTAATGAAAGATGTTTATGTTAGATGTTAGGGGAAGTGTGGGCGGTGGGGAACGTGGGAATCCCTGTAATTTTTGTGTAATATTTATGTAATCTAAGCATCTTTAAAAAAATAAATAAATATATATATATAAAGTAATGAAATAGCAGCTATGTATTGCAGGGGAAGCTTAGATAGATTGAGAGGTAACTATTAAGGGGTACAGTTATTTGTGTTGTTTTTTTAATTTATTATTACTATTAATATTGGAATAATTAAAATACTCTAATGGTGACTGAATTGATGAATGCACAACTATGTGACTATACCAAATACCACGGATTGTATGCTTTGGATGGACTGTATGCTATATTAATATGTATCAATAAAACTGACAAATTTTAAAAAAAGAATAAAAGAAAAGAAGTTATTAATAGGGGAGAGTGAGTGAGTGGGAGATGGTTGGGTATGTGGGAATCCCGTATATTTTCTGTGTAACTTTCCTGTAACCTAAAGTTTCTTTGAAAATAAAGAAAAACAAAAGAGATAAAGCAAGCAAACAAACAAACAAAAAAACAGACACTCACTCAAGAAGTCACTCAGAAGAAGACACAGAAGAGTAGAAAACTACCATGTTTGATCCTGGGGTCCCAGAGAGAGGTGAACCATTTACCTCATAGTTTGCAGCTGAGAAGCTGAGAAAGCCTGGAAAGAAATTATCCCTATGCCAGATTGATATAGGAAGCCCTGAGAGATAAGCCCTATGTCAGCCTACAGCTGATATTGGAAGAAGCTGGGTCCATGGAGCCTTCAGGGGAAGAAGGAAGGAAGACCAGGCAGAGATTGCCTGCCATGTAGCTTCACAAGTGGCAGCTGACTTTGGTGAGAAAGCAGCCTTAAGTTGGACTCTTTAGGGCCTTTTACCCCAAATAAATACCCTTTATAAAAGCCAAAAAAAAAAAAAGAAGTCATTAAGGAATTGAGGGCGTCTCCCTTAACACAGGTGATGGGACACTGACTAATGCATAGGAGAAGCCTAATATGTCCACATTCAGTAAAAAGTCATTCTTTGTTTTATTTTATTCAAAGAAATTATCCTTTGCTCTATTTTATAAAATAAAATATAAATAAAAGTGTGGGGAAAAAAAAAAACATTCAATGCTGTACCACCAACCATTTGAAGACTCCTTGCAGCAATTTGATATTATTCATTAATTCAAAAAAGAAATATTGATTATGTTTGTAAACTCATCTGTTCCTTTGGGCATATTAGATTTATTAGACTCAGAGGTTCCACTTTTACATCATTAAATCAATATTAGGCTTTTATTTGACCACATCATTAGGGCAACTTTGAGTCCTTGCCTACAGTTAGCCTACAACTGTGGGCTATATAAATGGATGCTCAGTCAAAGACAGAGGAGTAAACACATGGAGAAGGAGAACACAGAAGCAGATGTGCAGGAA
>JAQZBX010106329.1:0-10759 GCA_029593785.1 Cabassous unicinctus
TTGGTGTTAACAGTACCCTGTATAGTATATGTAAATGAAAGTTGCAGCAAAGCTGTATATTTATCAAGCAATCATAATTAACTATTTTTCTATCTATTAGAACTTTTGATTAAGATCATAATAAATGTATATGATGTTCTGATTTTATATTTGTAGAAATATGCTAAGCGCAGAGAAGAAAATGTATTTTACAATTCAAAAGTGCATTACTCCTGTGTATAAAATGATTATTTATTGAAAATTTTTGTGAAAAAATTAAAGCAAAGATATTTTTCTTGATTTGTTTAACACTAAAAAACTCTTTAAAATATATTGCTGAAACTATAAATATTTTTTACATTCGTGATAGTATTTTTCTTTACCTAATACATTGAGGAAAAATATCTGCCAGAAAATATCTTAGATCAAAGGCATCTGTGATGTGACACCAGCAAAGATGAGAGGCCAATGGTCTTCTCCACGATTTCATGGTGCTACGAGAATCTCAGCCCTTTCTCTGTCAACTGCAAACATCAAGCATCTCTGTGAAAAGGAGGTCAAGGGAACTGTTCAGCATAGTTTAAATTTCAAATGATTGTGTTTAGTTGAAATTAACTTTGTTTTCTACTCTTAAGTGGAACGGGGGCCTGAATTAGAGAATGATTTTCAGAGAGATTATAAATTACATTTGAACTCCTGAGTTCTTGGTGTGAAAGTATCTATCGTATTCACTACATTAGTTTTACCAAGAGCAAGCTTTCGAAAAAGAAAGGAAATTTTTGTTATTACTCCAAGATGGGACCCATTGGTCACACAGAGCAAAACACTAACATTGACAAACACGCTTTCCCCAATTACTGTCAGGAACATAGTAACTATTCCTTATGTCAGCACTTCATACGCATTGTATTAAATCTCTCTCTCACACACACACAAGCACACACACACAAGCACACCCCCCTATCATCCTATTTCACTGATGAAGAAATTGAAGATGTTCTGTAACTTGATCAAAGCCACCTGATAAATGGCAGAGCTAGGATGTAAATTCTGGTCTGTCTCCCTTCAGAGATTTTGCTCTTCTCATTTATTATTCTTGCCTGAAAGAATTGATACTCTCTGAAATGTAATTTCTTCATTTTTCCTCACCAGGAATGTAATGCTAGTACATTATTATAAAAGTTTGAGCTTGCAGATCCTATAAAACATTAAATATAAAGAGCCTTGATGGCTTGGCTAATCTGTTAATATTAAACAGACTGATTTACTGAAATATTGATATTTATTGAAGTCATGATATGGCATGAGAGATTATAAAAGAGATATCGAATTTTTATCTAGGGAGAGAAGACGTTTCTTTTTAAATTTTTTATATTCAATTTTTTAAATGAGAGTAATATATCAATATTCCTGTTAGAAGTATTAAAAAATTCAAAGATTCAGCCATTTCAGTTGTCAAGATACCATAGCATGTAGAATCAGAAATTTTTATAAGAAAAAAAAAAACACAAGATGAAATGGCAAGAAACCCCAGAGCAGAGTAAGAATAACTTGTAAAACTATATGTGATGGTCAATGTTGTGTCCAAAATTTTTCTCAGTATTTATCTCCAGGATACAACTCATTACCGGCACTTGTCGTCCTGTCATTTAAACAATACAAAGTTGCTTTGGGGACTCTGCTAAATCTTTTGCTCTTTTTAGAAAATATTAAAAGCTTTTTAAAAGACATTAAGAGGAATGCATTTTCTAAAGTCTTTACTTTCTAAACATTAAAATATTCCTTCAAAGTTGCTAATTATTTTTATTTTTAAACATTTGTGGTTTCTACAGTTCGATATGTTATTACTACTCAGTTTTTCAGAATGAACTTACTGAGTGGAAGTGACCTTAGTTTTTTTTGTTGTTGTTGTTGTTTTGAGGTACCAGGGACTGGGGATTGAACCTGGGACCTTGTATGTGGGAAGCTGGCACTCAATCACTGAGCCACATCGACTTCCCTGAGTTGTTTTTTGTTTGTTTTGCTTTTTTTTTTTCAGGAGGTACTGGGAATTGAACCGGGACCTCCCATGTAGAAGGCTCAACTGCTTGAGCCACATTTGCTCCCGACCTCAGTTTTTAAACAATCCATCCAGTTTGCAATTAACTGTGTAACTACCACATAAAAATTGACTGTCCTATTATCAAATCTCTCTGTGGCTTATTTTAATATTCCCTGTAAAATTCCAGAGATGTCAATGACATAGAAACCAATGCTGCAGAAAGTAACTAATGGCAGCATACGGTTTGTGTTTGGTGTTCACTTCTTTGTTTGTTGAAAAATAAAGAATATTTTCTTAGTCTTTTCTTTCTGGTAATCAAAAGTATAAAAGGAGAGTTTAAAAATTGTGCAGACCTATATTCTAAATTATCAGAAAACCAAAGCACATACCCACTTTTCCTGTTGTCAAGCTATTGTCTTTTTAGTTCATGACAGATGGCTGTCCAACCATTTAAATGTCCTCTAGGTTTAGACATTTCCTTAGTACCTATGAGTAAAGCTTATTTCAGTGTTTTATCCTTTATTGCTCTCTGTGAATAATAATTTCAAATAATAACAACTCTAAAAGGCAAAAGTATAAAACACTCATAAAAATATTAGGTAAATGAAGAGCAACAGATGCACTAAGATAATGTATAAAATGAAGGACAAGATCAATTAATAAAGGCCCTATATGAATATTCATAAAAGTTTTGTTCTGACCTTATGTCCAGTCATATTTTGTATTCTAAAAGAATGGAAACAATCTCATGTGAAATTTTACAGTATTCAGGGCCCACACTAAATCTTTCATATGTTTCTAATATGAATCATGTGCATAATTTTAATGTAATCATTTATTTAAAATTGGATAGAATCATCCAGTGGTAAAGATTTTAAAAACAATCCTTTAACTATGAAACAGATGTCATTGAATAAAACAAGTTGGAACAGTGACATTCTGCTGTCATACCATTAGTCTTTTACTTTTACTTGAATGTAGTTATTAATTCATTTGTCAAACATTTATTAAAATCCAACTATTGGGGGTGGGGAACAAAGGGAAGAGGTAACAAATGAGTAAAGTAAGGCCATCGGTCACCTTTTGAAAATGAGACGTATAGTGGCTGTGTTTGGGATGGGTGTCAAAATTGGGAGAGGCATTTTGGCAAATAAGTAAGAATGCTGCTTTGAGTTGAGGAAAACCTTTGTGAGCAGTAGTGAGGCTGGGTATCATCAGTAAGGGAGTCCTTCAGCACAGTTATGCAATATTTCCTCAGGAACATTAAGCAAGAGCTGATTAAATGAAGTGGGGGACTTTGTCAGGGTTGGAGATTATCAAAGAGGGCTAAGATAATCTGTGAAGTGTAGGACTGGATAACAGTTAAGTTGAAATGTTTAACGACAAGGTTCAGAATGGATATGGAAGCGTATGAAGCCACAAGTGTTTTTATGTTCAGAATATATAACTTGGTTGTAGTTGAATTATCTTGAATGTAACTCTTCTTGTAATTTTATGAAAAAATTTCAAAATAAAATATAAAATAAATGTAAAAAATAAAATTAAATTGGTACTCAATCATATTCAGAGTGATCTTTATCCACATATGCAAAAATTACATTTTTCTCTCTCACATCCATGCTTATACAGAGTTACAGTTTGTGCACAGGTAGTGATACTTTTTTTTTTTTTTTTTTTTGCTTCTAATCCATCAGTAATTTTGAAGTAATTTAGGTTGAAGGTGAACAGGGATCTATAAGAAAACTCAAATCTGGGAATTTGAGGCATTTTCACTCTCCTGGATGTTCAAGTCAGGCATTTTTTAACAGACCTGGAATTTTTTGTTGCGTTTGTTGTTTTAAGATTTTAGGGTATCCATGTGTTAATTATTTGACAAATATTCTTTGAATGCTTGCACAGTACTCATTTCCAGGCATTGAAGTAACAATAGTGATTAAAGTAGAGGACGTACCTCTTCTCAATCTTTGGCTCTGATTCTGTTTTAGGCAGCTTTTTATTCCATCTACTGAGTTTTTCATTTCAACAATTACATTTTTTTTTATTTAAAAAATTATATATATTTTTCAATCTATCATGACATTTTTGGCTGTGACCTGTATTTATATAATTTTATTCCATTTTTATTCCTTTAAATGTTTCAAAGTTATTTATATCTAGAATCTGATCATTCCAATATTGGAGGTCATTGGAAAAACAATATCTCTCTTGCTGTTTCCCTATGTCTCAATCATGGCAGCTTGTTTCCTTACATGCTTGGTGACTTTTTAAAAATGTAAATTCATATTTTTTAACAATATGTGCGACTGGTTCGAATCTAAATTGAGGGTGTTTTTCCTTCAAGTTGAGTTTGCATTTGTTTTTCTGAGTTTCAGGAAATGCTACCATCCTAGGGATACTTTGTTTCCAAGCTTAATGTAGGAATATCAAGTTCAGCTTCTCTACCTTGCTGGGATCATGTGGCTCTATTTTTCAATCACCTAACTGAAGTGCTCTCTTTCCCTCAGGGCAAACCTATCACTTTTATTTATATTTTATATTATTTATGATTTTATTTTATATTATAGTAAGGTTCTTTGAGATTTAACTTATTTTAGCAATACTTGAAGTACAGTAAAATTATATATTTGTCAATATTTGCCCAGAATATCGTATTATTTTATCAGGAGGTTCTTTTAGCATATCTATTCAGTGACACTGCAAGAGGTAGAACTAGAACAATGTTTCAAATAACCAAAAGTAGAAGTAATTTATTTTTATCAGATTTTAAAACAAATAGAAATTTCTGCATGTTTCATAGCAAACTTAAGAGCATACTTGTTCATATTGATTTTGAGGATGCTTGATTGAGTAAATGTGTTTATATGGCTACTCTTTGGAGATAATCTATAGGCTCTGAACAACTCACCCCATTCATAACAGTATGCTCAATGGTTAGTACAAATCTAGAACCAATGTGGTGCCCACTGAAGGGAATTGATATACTGGACATCCCTGGGCATACTGTAGAGAAAGGAATCTGAAAAATTAAAGTTAGGAATTTGGGTTGTCTACATCATGACTACAAAAGCAGGTCCAACATGCTGCAATTGAGATGGGCTGCCTAAGCCTAATGGGGATGGGATGATCCCAGGTGCAAAGGACAAGTAACAGCATTTAACCAAAATAACCAGTGAGGACTTCATGGTAATAAAAATGAATTTGACTTGCGGGTATTTTAGACCCTAATTAATTATAAAGCCCCTAAAATAATAGTGAGAGAAAACTGTTTTGATGCTCCTCACTCTCCCAAAAATACTGATGTATTTGCATATAAAGAAAGTTATGATATACTTTCCTAATTATCCTTAAAATATTAATCAAATTCTCTGCACTAGAACTGGGTGTCCAGTTATAGATTTAATTCTTTGCCTTTCCATTTTCCTATGTAGCTTCCTAAAAAGTGATTATGGAAGAGGATCACGAGAGACTGAAATAGATATTTCTAAGTCATTTCACTAATATCTTTTGTCCCATGGTTTTAAACTGTGCTTTCAACTTCACTTATTTTCTTTAGTGACTTCACTCAGTACCACGGCTTTAAATGTCAACTTTATGCTGACAACTCTTAAACCTTCTCTCTCTCCGAAATTTCAGACACGAATGTTAGACTCTCTACTTAGTAGAGCTACATAATACATTAAACATAAGAGGGCTAAAACCAAATTCTCCTCCCCTATTAGTCCCATATTCCTGCCTTCTCCATTTTTGGTAAGCAACACTGCCAGCATCCTACTTACTTCCTGAGCAGGGAGTCCTGGATCTGACTCCAAGTGACTCCTCTGCCGCTTAGATGATTTCCAGACCTGCGTAGAAAGGATAAAAACAAATTTGAGCCTCTATTTTCAAGAGGCTCTGCAAGCTAGGTGATACCACCCTGAAGTGGACTGCTATATCTTAGAACTGCTACTCATGCTCATAAAAGATTAATTTCCTTGGGCAATTAATTAACTTTAGGCAATCTCATTTTCTGAACAAAATTCATTTCACTGCAAAAGGAATGAGGCTACAATCCTAGCCACCACGGTAGGGGACCCATATCACAAAAACTGGGGTGCTGTTCTACAGAATATCTTATATGTTTTGAACCAACAGTCTTCATCTCATTGTGTGCCCTGTCCACAACCTCTGCTCAGAAATCCAGAGCTAGGAGTTTCTTCTCTGCCCCCCCCCCCCGCCCATACTTAGGTACGAAATACTATTTATTTGTTATTGCTGCTGAGGTATATGGTGTATGTTGGTAGTGATTAAATTTAACATTGAGTGCACTGATTTCAAAAAGGAGAAAAATAACACTTGGATGGTAGTTTGACTGTACTAGAGGGGAAATGGGCCTCCCTGGATTAAGGATCCTGAAAATGCTGATAAGAATCTTTTTTAAAAAACTTTTTAAAAAATTGAAGTTTATGTTTCATATAAACATAAACAATAAGTGAATAGTAAAACTTGTGAACTTACAAAACAAACATGCATATCATCAGACAGGGCTCCCATACATTACCCCACCATCAACACCTTGCATTGTTGTATAACAATTGTTACAAACTATCAAAGAGCATTGTCAAAATATTGCTATTAACTATAGCCAATGTTGATTGAATTAAGTCACACAAAAGGACAAATATTGTATGGTCTCTCTGATATGAACTAAATACAATGAGTAAGCTCATGGAGGTAAACTCTAGAGTATGAGTTACTAGGAAATAGAATGTGGGGTGAGAATGGGAGCTGATGCTTAATGTATGCAGAATGGTAAGACTCTTTTGAAGTGGCATTATCACCTCATCTCTAGATGAATAAGGCTGGCATGATTTTGTGCTGTCACTTGAATGGGAGTGGTGGTGATGCATTTGTAGTTTAATTGTGATAGTAGGATTACGTTAAGTAGAGCTCATCTTTGGCACTGTATGTGTAGGAAGAAATGTGTATGCGTCTGGAAATTAAAGGGTGGAATATACTACTTTCTGTCCATCCCAGTATCTGCCATCTTCATGTGCCACCCACTATTCATTTAATGTGCCTTGACTCTCGTTGAGTCAATGAACAAAACCTTCAAAATTTTCTGCACTCATGGAACTCATCTTCTGTTGGGGGTGGGGTGAACAGACAATGACCAAAATAAATAGATAAAACATGTAGTATATAGATGGTGTTAAGTTCCATGAAGAAAATTAAAGCCAGGAAGGGGAATAGACTATACCTATACATCCATATGTGCCTAGAGTATGGTCCACCAGCCATTCTGGGTCTGACCCCTGTATATTCTCTGGGTAATTGACAGCTATGAAGGAATCACTCTGAGATAGGGAAATATGCAAATTCTAGTTTATTATACCCTATCAATATCAACACATATTTCTGTACACTCTCATTATTTGAGTTATCACAAGTGTGTCTCTGTCCCTTGCAAATAAAATGCCTTAATTGAGAATATGTAAGCACATATGAAAAAAAGATTTTGAAAAGATATATTAAAACATATTAATAGATGTTGACTTTGCAAGGATTATGGGCCATATTTTGGTCTTTATTTTTTCTGTATTTTGTAAATTTTCATCAATGGGTGTATTTTATCTTTAATAGGTGGAAATTTTTAGAAACTTAAAAATTTTAACTTTGTATATAACATCTTCAACATTAGAATAATGGCTATTATTATAATAATAATTTTTAGTACTAAGTGCTTTCATGTTCATTTTCTTATCTAACCCTTAAACATGAGGTTAGAGATGTCAAGTCTAGAATATAAAGGACCATGTGTGCAAATCAAAAGTGTTGACAATAGCGGATTTAATATGTTAAGCTGAAGAGTGATACCGTTATAATTTCTTTGAAAAAATAAGACCTATAAATTACATGTAAGATGGACTGAAATGGGGAGAATCTGGATTTGGCTATGGCATGAGTATAATTATAGAAGGAAGAAAATGTTAAGTCATATCTAACAAGGAAGTCTAAGGAGAAATTTTGGAAAAATGATAAATTCCACTTAATTCACAATTTTGTATAGAACCAGAGGACTCCAAGGTGATAATCCCTGACCACCCTTCCATATGAGGGGCCTCTCTTTTACAAATTTCAAATGGTTATTTATGTCCCCATCCTTATATATTTCTAGCATTTTTTTTCGGGGATCTTAATACAGTTAAAAACTTTTATATATTGATTTTTAATTTTTATTTATTTATTTTCTCTAGTAAGCATGCATTAGTCTTAACAACAGAAAAAATACTCAAAATTAAATGAAAAAATATATACTTTTGTTTTAGGAAAACCATCTTGTTTTATGGAAGTTACATTCTTATTTTCATCTCCTTTAAGGCTTTTAACTTAACAATGTTCCTCACTTAAAATAATGTCAAAATATTTTCCTGTGATAAACAGTAGATGCAAGGAAATTATGTTAATTTGATGTCCTTCACATTTATCATGAGAAGGATATTCCATGGCATTCCTGTACATAGCCAATTTTGAAAAACAATGGTATGGAGCTGTATGCTTATGTTATTTACTTGACTGGTTACTATTTACTCTTTGGCTTTTTGATGGGTTCCCTAATTGGATAGAAAAGGTGTAGTTACTCACTACAACATAAAATATTGAAAGGTGACAGGGGAGAAACACATTACTGGTCTCTTGGGAAAGAAAACTGCCTACCTGTAATTGTTTTGCCCTCTAAAGAAATATATCACACTGTCATTTCCACATGAGTTTTCTGGTTATAGTGTGACCCACTATTTTAATGTTGATGAAAACAAGCCGTTGTAGTTTTTCAGCCTTTTGTATGGTCTAGTTAACCTGAGGGGCCTTTAAGCAATTATTTTTAGAGAAAGATGGGAGCATGACATGGAGGAGATAGGGATTGATTTGTAAGTTGTGTCCCAGCATGCGGCATGACAAATTGTGGACAGGAATACTGGGGATAGGAAAAAGTAAATGTGAAATATGTACCCATAACTCTATGTAAAAGCAGACTTTGATTAATGGATGTCATCAAAATAGGCCAACACCTGGAGCCTGGGTGAGAAACTTAACTAATAGTTCATTCATTCAATGACTATTTTTTGCTCACCCACGATGTGTCAGGCACTGTGCTAGGCAATGGTGATACATTGGTGAGCAGGATAAAGGTGGCACCTACATTCACATAGAATGTACAACCAAATAAGCAATTGCAATAACAAATGCTGAAGAGGTGGGCTGTACTTTGAGAATTGCAGCAAGGACATCTCATCCAGGTTAAGGAGACTCTGGAAGACTGAGATGCATGAAAAATAAAGAAAGGGTTATGTAAGAAGAAAGTGTAGGAAGCTCCAGAAAGAGGAAACAATATCTGAAGTCCACAGAGACAAGAAGCAGTGCTGAACTGAATGAAGTTCAGGATGCCTGGAATATGGCATGGGGCAACGGAGTGTTAAGATAAGGGTGACAAGCTAGACGGGGGCAGGCCTTGTAAATCACTTAAATTAGAACTGATACCCAAACAAGTCCAAGTACATTCTTCTTTTAACAAATATTTATTAAATGCCTACAATTTTTTAAGCTGCTTAGGATGCAAAGGTAAAAAAATTTTTTGTAACCTCTAGTATCTCCGAATTTGGTAAGATGGAAAGTCAAATAAAAAATAAGAACAATGCAGA
The DNA here is from genome assembly GCA_029593785.1 of Cabassous unicinctus. NCBI lineage: Eukaryota > Metazoa > Chordata > Mammalia > Cingulata > Chlamyphoridae > Cabassous > Cabassous unicinctus. Next base: position 9,697 of record JAQZBX010106329.1, read on the forward strand.
GTGAGAAGTGATATGATCATATGAGCCTGAAGATGGTAAAGGAACCCAGAAGTAGGGATGTAGGGAGGAAAGTCTAGTGGCAGGGAAAGGCTTAAGATGTGATTTTTGAACTGAGGCTTAAAGGGCCAAGGTGAGTTGGTGATGTAGCAGAGGGAAGGACTTTTGAGGCAGTGGGAACAGCATATGCAGTGGTTTATTAGCATGAGAACAAGATCTGTTTAGTATTGAGAACAGAGTGTTTTTGCTGCAGCAGCATTTTCCAAAGTGTGCCTCAGGAAACATCCTGTAAGATGATCAAGAAACATTTGCACACTTTATTGCCTTCTTGGAAAGTCACACTAACCATTAGCATATTAAGGAATCTGAAAATGCCTATAGAGAAGAAAGCTGTTTAACTTTGTATGATGTAGCATTTTCTAAAATTATTGGACCACAGAATTCTCCCCACTTTCTTCCCTCCTGCTTTATCTTTTTTTATTTAAGACTCATTAACAATCCATGAAATATACTTTAAAAATTGATAGCAGGACCTAGAGAGGGTGGTGAAGGGTGACTAAGGATGTGGCCCCTGAGAAGCTACTAGAGGTCAGATCCTGAAGGCCTTTGTCTGCCAGGCAGGCATTAGGGGAAAACACACCTAGTGTTTTCTTCCAGGGGAAAGGAGTTCCATTGGTGTGACACACCCAGGCTCACTCCAATCTCAGGGGTTGTGTGGAGAAAGGTAAATTTGAGAAGAGTTAAATGGCAGTATCAATATAGCTTTGCCATTCCTCCTCTTGAAGTGTACTGTCAGCTGGGAGCACTTTTTCTATGGGATGAGATTTACCCTAGCTCAGCACCCCAGAAGTCCCTGGGACTGCGAGGGCAAATTCGTCTGGTTTTGGAATTCAATATTAGGAGGAGCACTGGACTGCAAGTATAAGTCACATCTCCAGCTTACCTTCATCAGTAGTAAGTGAGAAGTCTTAGTTATCCATATCTCATTCCTTTATTTTATATCTCAATAGCTTCAGAATTTGGACAAGGAAGGTGCAATTTTTTTCTTTTCTTTTGTTTTCTTTCT